>JANHFL010009288.1:6751-25663 GCA_032468155.1 Oxyrhabdium leporinum | reverse complement strand
ATATGTGGACTAGAGACAAATGAAAATAGTGAAGTTATATAGGTGATTTGAATTAAAATGTTTTTGATGATTGATAATATGAAAGATATATTATACAATTTAGTAAATATTATTATAAGAATAGATTTGTATTTTTAATTATCTTTGCAAACACTTGTACCCAGACGACACACCGTGTAATAATAGAAGATTTTGTATGAAAATAAAATAAAACTTATTTAAAAAAAAAATAAAAATTCAGACACTTGGCTACTGACTCCTAATGAGGGTTACAGTGTCCCACGGTGATGTGATCCCCTTTTGCGGCCTTCTGACAATCAAAGGAAGCCTGATTCACTTAACAGCTGTGTTACTAACTTAACAACTGCAGTGATTCACTTAACAACCATGGCAAGAACGGTCATTAAATGGGACAAAACTCATTTAACAAACGTCTCCCTTAGCAATGGAAATTTGGGACTCAGTTGTGGTCGTAAGTCGAGGACCGCCTGTGCAAGAATCCCCCCCCCAAAAAAAACCCAACAAAGCGTTTTTCCTGGCCTCACCGGGGTTCCACTCCATGGTGTTGTCCATCGGGCCCGCCATCTGATACTTGTCGGAGTAGCGCTCAATATCTGGAGAAATTTACAAATTCAGGAATTAGCGATGGCCCCTTTAAATAACGGAGGGTGAGAAGATGGAGGAGGTGACCAGGCCGAGATGGCAGGCGGGGTTAAAGCCGTCATTAGTTGGGAATCATGGCGTGGTCACAAATGTCCCGAATCGGCAAGGGTGTTTAAAGATAAATCAGCCCAATGCTGGAAGTGCCATCAGACACCTGGATCATATTATCATATGTGGTGGACACGTGTAGAAGCAAAAAAAAAAATTGGGCAAAAATACACATGTGGTTGGAAAAGATGACGCAACAACGTATTGATTTTAAATCTGAAATACTCTTATTGGGGATTTTACCTGATACTTACAGTAAAAAGAATGCATCTTTAACTATTCATGTATTAACTGCGGCTAGAATTGTATTTGCACAGAGTTGGAAAAGTGAAGAGATTCCCGCAGCGGAAAATGTGATCAGGAAAATACTAGAATGTGCAGAAATGAATAGATTAACGCTTGCGATTTAAAGAGAAGGAACAAACTGAATATTATACGAGATGGGAACTATTTTACCCAGGGCTGGAGAATAAATGTGAAAATTGGAGATAAAAGAAAAGTAGCGAAGGTAGAAAACTAAAAATGGTAAGATGATGATTGTTGTAATGCATGAGATCTTTGATGTATTCGCAATGAGATAAAAGTAGAAAACACTAATATAAAGAAGATAGCTGTCACTTTAATTACGACTGCAAAATATTTGTGCCCAGACGACACACCGTGTCATGGGAGATGGTTTGTATTAAAAATAAAAACTTATTTGCAAACAAACAAACAAACATCCCAACTCTAGCTCCCTCCCCGTGAATCTGTGTGCAGTTGTGAACCGCCCCGAGTCTTCGGAATGGGGCGGTATATAAATGTAATAAATAATAATAATAATAATAATTCGGCTGGCCCTTCTCTGGCGCCAGTTTCGCTTGAGCCTTAGCAGACCGGATCCTCCCGTACAGATTCTGCAGGTACTTTGAATGATGGGAAAAGGAGCAGGTGGACAACACCCCAGGCAGGTAGAAGGGGAAAAAAAATAGGAAGAGGAAAAACCCCCATGCAAAACTCAGTGGCTTCCCAGAAGCTCGGCCAACCGGGAGGCAGAAATCATTTCAAGGCCTTTGCGGTTATTCTCGGCCGCTCGATACCTTTTCGGGGAGCCGAAGGTTTGATAAAATAGGGCAGGTTCTTCATGGCCCCCCTCAGCTCCTGCTTCAGAGCCAGCATGTATTCGACCTCCTCTCCGGCCAGCAACGGGAGTGCTTTATATTCCAGCGGCTACGGAAACAAACCAGGTTGAAGAGAAAACAGAGGGACGCACGCGTTGGCTCCCTTCCCACCCCACGCGCCGTCGGGCTATCACGTTAACCCGTTTCCTGGATAGGTTTGAGACCCCGAAACAGCAACCCGCGAGTTCCCGCGATACGGCAAGCCACAATCAACAAAGCACAGGCACTTCGTGCGTTGTGGGAATGCGGACAGCATTCCTCCCACTGATCCCAAGGAAGAGGGTTGCGGCAGCCCGGCCTTAAAAATCGAGCTTGGGCTGGTCCTCGATGTACAACCACTGATTTAGTGACCGTTCAAAGTTACAAGGGCACTTAAAGTGACTTACGATCTTTGCAGCACTGATTACTTTGCCCTAATCAAAAATATGCAATTCGAACTGCCTGCAATTTGGCAGTTCGAATCTCACCAGGCTCAAGGTTGACTCAGCCTTCCGTCCCTCCGAGGTGGGTCAAATGAGGACCCAGATTGTTGGGGGCAAGAGGCTGACTCTGTAAACTGCTTAGAGGGCTGTAAAGCATTGTGAAGCGGTATATAAGTCTAAGTGTTAATGCTATTGCCCTTCCTTCCTTCCTTCCTTCCTTCCTTCCTTCCTTCCTTCCTTCCTTCCTTCCTTCCCTCCCTCCCTTTCCTTTCCTTTCCTCCCTTTCCTTTCCTTTCCTTTCCTTTCCTTTCCTTTTTCCATGGTGCACAATGGTTAGAATGCAATATTGCTCTGTTCACTGCCAGCAGTTCGATCCTGACCAGCTCAAGGTTGACTCAGCCTTCCGTCCTTCCGAGGTGGGTTAAATGAGGACCCGGATGGTTGGGGGCCATAGGCTGACTCTGTAAACTGCTTAGAGGGGGCTGGGAAGCACTGGGAAGTGGGATATAAGTCTAAGGGCTATTGCTGTTAACAATGAAGGGAAAAAATGGGGGAGCATCCAAGGAAGTCCAAAGGAAACCGAGCAACTCACAGGGAAGAGGGGTGATGGCTTCAGGGTGGGAGGGGGCAGCGCCTCCCCCTTCCCGATGCCCACCGCCTCAACATTGAAGGTCATGTGGCCGCCCCGGCCCCTTCCTCTTCCGCCTCTTCCAGCCATGAGGGGACCCTTAACATTAAAAAGATGACATTAAATCTTCAAACATTAAAAAGATGACATTAAATCTTCAAACATTAAAAAGATTACAGAAAGTTAGAAGGCAAGAACTCCCAAAGTCAGCCAACAGGGCTGAAATCAGGAATCTGTGCATTTGATAGTCCTTGACTTCTAACAGTTCCTTTAGTGACCATTTCAAATTACAGCGGCACTGAAAAAAGTGACGTGGCCGTTTTTCAGACTTACGACCGTTGCAGCGTTTCCCCAGGGTCACGCAATCGAAATTCGGATGAGGTTTCGCTTCTCATCCCAGAAGCTTCTTCAGCTCTGATTTGGATGGTGAGGAATGGAGGGATTTATACTCCTTGCAGACAAAGCTGAACATTTGCGTCCTTTTTAGAGGGTCATTGAGGCCACTTGGAGGTTTCTCTGCATCCTCGGGGTCACCTGAGTGGTGCAAATGGGTGTGGAGCCTTCTTGGAACTGGACTTTCTGGTTTTTCTTTTGAAGACGTTTTGCTTCTCACCAAAAGAAGCTTCTTCAGCTCTGACTGGATGGAGGGGAACGGAAGGATTTATGCTCCTTGCAGACAGCTGGTCATTTGCATCCTTTTTAGAGGGTCGTCGAGGCCGCTTGGAGGTTTCTCTGCATCCTCAGGAGTGGTGCTCCTGGTTCCTGCAGTCTGCAGTTTTTTTCCTTCTGGAAATCCACTCCTGCTCCCACACCATCCGAAGGGTCTCCATCCCAAGTTGCATAGCTAAAAGTCTGTCGAGATTCTCCGTCATCCAGGTCCTGGTTGATCCAAAGGTGCTTTTTCCCTCATCCCAAAGGGATGAGGTCTTCAAACAAAAACAAAAAAACAAACCCAAAAAGTCCAGTTTCCTCCTGAAAAAAAAAAAAAAGCACCTTTGGGACAACCAGGACCTGGATGACTTGAGCATCTCCGTAGATATTTCGGATGTCATAGCTGCAGCCCTGACTGACATGCGTGTATTCTGATTTTCAGGTGCCTTGCCGAGCCCTCTGTCACAGCCGGCCCCTCTGCCTGCCTCCACCTTGGCGAGCGGCTCTTCCATCACTTTTCCAGAGGATCACGGAGACCCCCAAAGCATTGGGTTGCCCAACGAAGCATCCACGGGAGGGCTTTGGGGCTTCATAAAAGTAAGCTGTACGTTTCTAGCTACCACGTAATGCAGCGGTCCCCGGCCGTTGCGGCTTGGCGGCCCGGCTGGAGAGAGGAGTGGGGAATCGGGCCGTGTGAGGACATTTACCGTGGTAGCGTCCCCTCGGTCGCACGATCAAACTTCAAACCCTTGGCAACTGCTTCACTGCCGGGTCGCGATTCCCTTTTGCGACCTTCGGCCAAGCAAAGTCAACGGGGAAGCCAGATGCACTTAACCGCCGGCTTGCCAACTTGCCCACCGCCGCGATTTGACTTTTAACAACTGAGGCAAGAAAGGTCGTAAAACGGGGCAAACCTCGATTCTACAAATGTCTCGCTGAACAACGGGCATTTTGGCTCCGTTGGGGTCATAAGTCGAGGACCGTCTGTACCGGGGTGTGTGTGGAATTTTTGGAATTGCGTCGCGCTTCAGTTGACCTAACCCATCTCTCCCGATGCTACTGATTGAGGAGATGCTGAATATCCCATCTCTTCCCCGAAGTAACCATCTAGAAAGCTAGCAAAGGCGAGATGAAACCATGTTTGGGGGCTCTTGATTAGCCTGGCAGGCAAGCCAAGTTTGGTGACTTCCAAAATTTGTTTCCCCAGGGCGTGGCTGGCAATCCTGTGGTCAAGTCAGTGCTGGATAAAACCAAACACTCGGTGGAGACCATGATCACCACGCTGGATCCTGGCATGGCCCCATATATCAGTAAGGGAACCTGCAACTTACTGTGTGGTTCTGAACCTGGACTTTGCTTGCTCTTAACTGTCAGTCCTGCCCCAGTCAAGGAAAGAAAGACCCTCGGCTACATTTAGGTCACTGGCCCCCAACCTTTTGGATACCAGGGACTGGTTCTGTGGGAAAAGGTTTTTCCATGGATTGGAGGCAGCATGGTTTCACATCCCATGGATGGGGCTTCGCTTGTTCTGCAGACCAGTTTCTGGCATGTCGTGGACCGGTGCCGGGCCGTGTACCAGGCGTTGGGACCCCTGATTTAGGTGAAGTGATAGGTTCTTTTACTAAAGGTTGCTGCTATGCATTCAGCAAACTTGGCAACTTTTAAGACTTCTGGATTTCAACTCCCAGAATTAATTAAGCTAAACGGGGTTTTTAACATTTAAAAGTTTATAAAAATCTTTTAAACGGGTCACAGCCAAATTTAATGCTTTTTAATTAATTTTTAACCTGTACATTGTATTGTTTTAATTAAAAGCTGTGAACCGCCCCGAGTCTTCGGAATGGGGCGGTATATAAATATAATAAATGAATGAATGAATGAATGAATGAATGAATGAATGAATGAATGAATGAATGAATGAATGAATTCTCCAGCTGGCTGAGGAATTCTGGGAGTTGGAAGTCCACAAGTCTTAAAGACCCTTGATCTAAGGAACTATCTTCTCTAGCAGCACAATTCAGAAGCGTCAATTCTTGGCCCTCGGCCCTCCTTCTGGTCAAACACTCACAGCCATCCATTACTCCTGGGGAAAACCACAGCTTTTGACTCTACGGACCTTTCTTGGCAAGGTTTTTCAAGTGTTTTGTGATAAAAGGCTATCTTCTTAAGTTAGGGCGTGGCCAGCTTGTTTCGGCTTCGTCTTCGGCACAAAAGTAATTTTGGGTGTTTCTGCTTTCTAGAGTCGGGAGGAGAATTGGACATCGTGGTCACCTCTCTGAAAGAGATCAAGGTTGCTGCGGTGAGACAAGCTTTCCAGGATGTTTTTGGTATGGCTACCGTAACTGGGGAGGATGGCCACTCCAACATAGCCCCCCAGCCTGTTGGCTATGCAGCTGGATTGAAAGTGAGTGATTTGGGAAAGTGTTGAATTTCCAAAGATTTGCAGAGTAGAATAGAATAGAATAGAATAGAATAGAATAGAATAGAATAGAATAGAATAGAATAGCTGTGTGGTGCAAATGGGGGTGAAAGGACCCATAGACAAACCTCCAAGTGGCCTCAACGACCCTCTAAAAAGGATGCAAATGACCAGCTATCTGCAAGGAGCATAAATCCTTCCATTCTTCACCATCCAGTCAGAGTTGAAGAAGCTTCTGGGATGAGAAGCGAAACGGCTTCAAAGAAAAACCAGAAAGTCCAGTTGTCTCTTTAACAAAAAACACCTTTGGGACAACCAGGGCCTGGAGGACTGAGAATCTCCACCGACATCCATTCTGCCTGATTCTCGGGTGGCCCACCAGTCTTCCATAAAGCTTAAATTGTACAAAATACTCCGAATGGAAATAAATCCAGCGGTCAGCGAGGCTCCTGGGGCGGCACACGCAGGGCCGCGATTCGATTCGGGCCTTGTTTTGGGTTAGTGGACGTGGTTGGTCTGCAGTAAGTGGGCCAGCCCTATGTTGATTCCTGCTTTTGGTACTTTCCTTGACTTTTAGGGGGCCCAAGAGAGGCTGGACGGCTTACGCAGGACCGGGGTCATCCACCAGAAACAACCAGCCGTGTCCGTGGAGAGTTTTATTGCAGAATTGCTCCCGGACAAGTAAGCTATAGCACTTCAAACGCAGCTGGGGATTCGGAGTTAAATAAAGAATTCACACACACACCCTCCGCTTTCCCCCCCCCCTCCGCTTATACAGGTAATCCTTGACTTACGATCACAATAGAGCCCAACATTTCTGTTGCTAAGTGAGACATTGGTCTTGCCCCAGTTTACGAACTTTCTGGCCCCAGTTTCTGGCTTCCCTCGTTGACTTCTCAGAAGATCGCAAAAGGGGATCATGTGAGACACACACACACACACACACACACGACAGTGCGACTGTCATAAATATGAGTCGATTGCCAAGTGTCCAAATTTTGATCACGTGACCGTGGGGATGCTACCACAGCCACATGAAAAATGGTCACATTTTCCGAGGACGTCGTAATGTCATACGGTCACTAAATAAATGCTTGTAAATCAAGGATTACCTGTATTAAGAATCCTGAATTGGGGGAGGCGGCATTGGGAAGGGCTGGCTTAATTAGTCTCCGGGTAGACATCAGTATGATGGAATAAAATCTAAAATCTTTCCCCCACCCCCCAAAAAAAAATAAAAATCTTTACACAGATGGTTTGATATTAGCTGCCTGATCCTGGAGGATCCAGTCCACGGGATTCACCTGGAAAGCTTCACTCAAGCCACTCCGATACCTCTGGAGTACATACAACAGGTGAGTCTTTGACGTCCCCCAAAGTGAGATCATCCCCCAGGCAGGGATGATAGTTTCAAAACTGTATTTATTTTTTTCCTTTTGGCAAATTCAACTTCGCCGCCAGGTTCCAAGAAGGAAGGCTGCTTTATTTTTTGAGGCAGGAAATTTAGACAAGCAACTTTTTCTAAAGAGGCTTCATTCAGTCCTTTTCAGAATTGGGAGGGAAAATACATATATATATATATATATGCATCCGTCGGAATAAAATCAAGGAGGGAGGACTCCTATTATATGTGGTTTTGCTCTTCTGGTTTGCCTTCTTTCTTCAGTGAATAAAATGTTCAAAAAGCAGGCTGTGAAGTGGACTCCATAAGGCAGGTCTGCCCACATTGTCAAATCTGGTTTCGTTTCTGGCGTAGGTTCGTCACCTATGACTTGACATGTGAGATCCCGCCGTTTGCAGCTTGTTCAAGAAAGAACAGCCATGTTTCATGCCCTCTCTTGCATCAGCATAACAGGGTTGGGAGGCACCTCTAGAGGTCTTCTAGTCCAACTGCCTCTCAAGGAGGAGACTCTATACCATTCCAGACTAATGGCTGTCCAGTCTCTTTTTAAAAATCTTCCATTGATGGAGCACCCACAACTTCTGGTGGCAAGCTGTTCCACTGGTGAATTGTTCTCACCGTCAGGAAATTTCTCCTTAGTTCCAGGTTGCTTCTCTCCTTGATCAGTTTCCATCCGTTGCTTCTTGTCCTGCCTTCAGGTGTTTTGGAGAATAGGTTGACCCCCTCCTCTTCTTTGGGGCAGCCCCTCAAATACTGGAAGACTGCTATCATGTTCCCCCCCCTAGTCCTTCTTTTCTCTAGACCACACCAAAAGCACCGAGTACACACACTGTCTCATAGTTATCACACGTTCTATGCAGCAGCACTCCAATGTCAGCGTTCCATCCAAGTTCCAATAACTCATTCAGCACTCGGACACGGTTAGATCCAAGTAAGAATTTATTAAAGAAACCATGTTGGCTCATCTGGGAAAACCCTGAATCTGAAGGCCCAGGTTTTTCCCCACCCGAAAGAAATCAAAGATCACCTCCAAACTATCATCAAAGATCACATTCTTTAATCCTCTTCCAAAGCCAACTTCCTCTCTCGTCACTCCTCTTCCAGGTGCTGGTCAGAATGGCCTTGACACACTTGAAAATAATTTTGTTTTGACTACTAACCCCTCTCAGTGTATGAGAAAGAACCCCCTCCCTAATTCCCATGTGCTAATATGTGGCAGCCGCAATTACGGTTTCCAAGGCCGACATCGAAATTGGTTGGGTGGAAATTTCAGGCTGGTTGTATAAACCACGTTCTGTCTGCACCCAAGTTTCAATCCAGGTAGTCCTCGACTTAAACAACAGCTTATTCAGTGACCGTTCAAAGTTACAACGGCACTGAAAAAAGTGACTTACGACTGTCTTCCACGCTTAACCACCTCTGCAGCATCCCCATGGTCATGGGATCGAATTCAGACGCTCGGCCCCTGCTTCATAGTTACGACTGTTGCAACCTTCTGACCAGCAAAATCAACGGGGGAAAGCCAGATTCGCTTCACGACCGGGTTACTAACTTAACTGCAGTGATTCGCTTAACAACTGCGGCAAGAAAGCTCGTCAACCGGGGCCAAAAACACACTTAACCACAGAATGTTTGGGCTCAGTTGTTGTCGTAAGGCGAATACTTCCTGTACTAATCTAAGATCGTTCCCCTGTAACCGGCAGGTGGTTCTTTTCCCGGCTGGCACAGATCCCGTCGTGGAGTAAAACGCACGTAGAAACCGAGGCCGTGCTTCTCCGCTCACCCGTCTTCCTTCGTTTTTCAGGCGCAGAGTTTGACTCCCGCGGATTACAGCCTCCGATGGTCGGGCCTGTTGGTGACGGTGGGCGAGGCGATTGCCAGGAACTCGCCTCACGTCAACCGCGCCGACTGGCATGCGGCCTTCACGGGCATGCCTCGCCAACAGATGATCTACAGCGCAGCCAAAGCCGTCGCCGGGATGTATAAACAGCGTTTACCCCAAAGGACCATTTGAAAGGAACATCGGAAATCCACACCCCCCCACCCTCCCACCCCCAAGCCTGGGAAGAACCCATGGAAGCAACAAGCAGTTTTATTGCAGGATTTATTTGTGGCGGGGAGACACGGTTTACTCAGCTTTTTGGTGCTACCCCGTAGTACTTTGGGCTGGAACCTCCAGGTTTGCAGACCGGTGTTTTTGGAAAGTCACCAGGTTGTGGAGAAGGTTTGCATTAATTAAAATACATTCAGAAAGGCGCACATTTCAAGTCAAAACGCTAAAGCTGCCGATATATTAATCTGCAATTAGGGCCGGAGAAGTTCCATTTGGGAATAATCCGAAACCCAACATCTGAAAATCCCATTTCTTGGTGTTTTAATGTTTGCGAGGATGGACGGCAGTCGGGATAAATATTTTGGCCTTGTGAAATAACCCCTTTTTAAGTTTTGTATCCGTCTGTCTTCATCCTAGGGAGTTAAGATAGAGGCAGAGGTAACTAAAATGGGATTTTAAAAGAGAGAGAGAAAAAAAAATATCCCAGATTTATTATCTTGCAAAAGTTAACCCAACTCATTCTCGGGCACTTTTGCGGAAATTTTCCAAAATAGGGCATTATGGAATAGTTGTAATTCAGGGTTCTTTTTGATTTTTATTTTTTTAAAAGTGAGTTTTGTACGAGACCCCAGTTTAAATCGTTCTTTTTACGTGAAGGCTTTCTCTGCCTTTGAAACGGATCAGTTCAATTCAAATCATGGAACTTCAAACGCTGGGTCAAAAACCTAACTGAACTGTTCGGTCGAATTTGATCCAGAGATTTTTGGTTTTTTTAAAAGCGTTTCAGCATTTTCTTCCCAAAAAATTTATTCAGGGGAATTGCCTTCCCATCAGATTGCAGAATCAAAATTTGCATGGCCGTCTTATCAGAGGTTTAGTAGAAGTCATTGCGTGATATTGTCCCTTCAAGAAAACCTTTCCCTGTTGCGTCTCAAGCCATATGGCATATAGGGCCCCCATTAACACAAGCAAATAAATTACATTTTGTTGGCAGTTAAATGTAATCACTGCTTTTGAAAAAGCAAATTCTTATCCCTTTTCTGTCTCTGTTCTCTTATCTCATATTCTGTACTTGGATGCTGTCAGTTCATATTTATAAACTGCTAAGGAAGAGAATATTTTGATAACGTTTAGTACAAGCTTCTCAAATTTATATTGCTTAATCTTTCTCTTTTTTCTAGAAGCTTTCAAAATGCAATTTTATATAGAATACCTGGTTAGGCAGTTTCTTAATATTTTCCCAAGAGTGTTACTTGTTTTGATGTCAGAATTAAATCAATACTGCTCCAGTACAACTGTTGTTTTTCTCTTTAAAGCATTTAAGCATCTTCAGCAGATCCTAAAACCTGGCAATCACATCCACCTACCATAGGATTTGGAGAACATTCTATTTCAACCCATCAGGATAGAGCTGGAAGGGACCTTGGAGGTCTTCTAGTCCAACCCCCTGCTCAAGCAGGAGACCCTGCCTATACCATTTCAGACAAGGGGCTGCCTAGTCTCTTCTTTAAAACATCCAGTGATGAAGCATCCACAAATTCTGGAAGCAAGTTTTTTTACTGGTTAATTGTCACTGTCAGGAAATTTCTTGATTCCAGGTTATTTCTCTCCTTGATTAGTTTCCATCCATTGTTTGACTTGCCTTTTGGTGCTTTGGAGAATAATTAGACCCCTTCTTTGTGGCACCCCTCTAATACTGGAATACTGCTATCATGTCTCCCCTAGTCCTTTTTTTCTCTCTAGACTGGCCATACCCAAATCTTGCAACTGTTCATGTTTTAGTCTCCAGGCCTTTATAATCATCCTAGTTGCTCCTCTTTGCACTTTTTCCAAAGTCTCAACATCTTTTTTTTTTTTGCAATGTGGGGACCAAAACTGGCTGCGGTATTCCAGGTGTGGCCTTACTAAGGCTTTATAACGCGCTGCTAATCCTTCGTGCGATTTTTGATTCTGTGCCTCTCGTTTATGCAACCCAGGATTGTATTAGCTGTTTTGGCTGCTGCTGCACACTCTTGGCTCATGTTTAAGTGACCGTCCACAAATTCTTGCCGCATTTATTAAGTGAACCACTGCAGTTCTTAAATCTTCTGGCTTCCCCATTTGACTTCGCTTGTTAGGTGGTCGCGAAAGATGGTCACACGAGGACCCCAGGATACTGCAACCGTCGTTAGCAGGAAGCAGTTGTCGGGCGTCCAAATGTAGAACATGTGAGCTTGGGGATCGTAAGGCTGGAGAATGGTCCCAAGTCACTTTTCTCAGTGCCGTTGTAACGTCGGTCACTGAACGAACTGTTGTGAGTCAAGGACTGCTTCTCTTTAGCTTCATTAATCATAAACAAGCATCTGATCAGAGACTTTGTGTGTTAATACCAGAGTTTTGAGTCTCTTGTTTGCTCCGTGGACAAATCTTGAAATTATCAAATGATACTTTAGGAAACCTGAACGCCAGCCCTTTTCACTTCCAAAAGAAAGTTACTTTCACTCGCTGGCTGTGTGTTTAGTTTAGGGCAAAACACACTTAACCTTATTAAAAAGGAGCCCCGCTATGGGGCGCACCCAAATTATTCAATCTTGCACTAACCAAAGAGGCTGAATTCATTCAATCCACACAAAGAGTTAACACCAAGTTTAATAAAAGCATGTGAACACAGCCACTGACTTTCACCGGCCAAAGGATTACACACACACACAACTGTGTCTTATCTGAAAACACTAGTTTATTTTTATAATTTTTAAAATAACTTTAAAATTCAAGATAGCAACCAAAACTGATATAGGTAGTTCTCGGCTTATGACCAGTTGAGGCCAACATTTATGCTGCTAAGTGAGAAATTTGTTAGTTTTGCCCAATTTTATGACTTTTCTCTCCACATTTCACCGCAGTTCTTAAATTAGTAACCTGGTTGTTAAGTGAATCTGGCTTCCCCGTTGACTTGTGACCACGTGACCTTGGGACACAGCAACCGTCATAAATGTGGGTCGGTTGTCAAGCATCCGAATGCAAGTCATGTGATCATGGGGAAGCTGCAATAGTTGTCCAGGACTACCCATGTTGCCTTTTTTCTTATATATATATATATATATATATTTGAGGGTGCGTATGGTCTTCGGTTCGGGATCATCCCTCTAATCAATCCAAGTATTTTTTGATGCCTGCCAGCTTCTCTCGCATCCCGAGGATTTTCTTCCTTTACAAACATTCCGATACGCCACGGATTTGATGGCCTCTTTATATTGGGATCCTTGCCCTTTTGAGGTGGAAAATTTCAGTTGAGATCTTGGTTAGGTGTCTTCAGGCATTGGAAGGCTCCCATTCCTTCCCAACTGTTAGAAAATAACGGTGTTAAAACCTAACAACGTTGCAGATCAGGCTCCCTAGTATCAAACCTATTGCATGGGCCTGGAGGGACCTTAGAGGTCTTCTACTCCAACCCTTCCCCAAGGCAGAAGGCCTGACATCATTCCGACAAATAGTTGTCCCATCTTTTCTTGAAAACCTCCAACGATGGAGCATCCACAACTTTGGGAGGAAAGTTGCTCCATTGACTGTAGTTTCCGCAGTTTTGTTTATTTTATGCCATACCTGTGGCTGATCAAGCTGACAGGTAGTACAATAGCTCACTTAGTGACCAAAGTTACAACAGGGACTGAAAAAAGCGACTTATGTTCTCACTTACGACCACTACAGCATCCCCGTGGGTCACATGATCAAAGTTCAGCCGCCTGGCGACAGACTCGTATTTATGACGGTTGCAGCATCCCGGGGGGTGGGGGTCACGTGATCCCCTTTTGCGACCTTTCTGACCAGCCAAGTCAATGGGGAGGCCAGATTCACTTCACAACCTTGCTACTGATTTAACAACTGCCGCGATTCACTGAACAGATTTGGCAAGAAAAGTCGTAAAACTCCCTTCACAAACGTCTCACTTAGCAACGTACATGTTGGGCTCCACTGTGGTGGCAAGTTGAGGGCTGCCTGCATTTCCTTCTATCCACCTCTTAAGAAATAAGGTGGCATTCCTAAAAAGCAAAGAACCGATGGGCAAAGCGAAGTTTTGAAGCCCGGTTTCGATTTCTTCCCTTTCCAACCGATTAATAAAACAAATCCTTGTTTAATATAGAAGCGTTCGACCTCGCTGTATACGGACTGGCGTTAGCCGACTAAGCTAACGGGACGCAATTCGAGGTGCTTCAAAGGTGCTGCAGCCAATCAGTCCACACACTTTTCCCCATCTCGGGCCACGTCGCTCTTATGGCAAACTTTGCCGAATCTCCTCCGAGGCATGAATTAGGCAGGCCAATTCCCACTCCAACCGGTTGTTTCTTTTGCTGGTGTGTCAAGTGGCAGCGGCTCCTCAGCTTTTTCCTGTCCTTCGTGAAAATGGAAGCCCAGATGAGCAGAACTGGAGCGGGTCTTGTACTTCAGATTCCCCACCCCCAAGCGTAAAGGGTACCCCAACCCCTCAGCCAGGAAAGGAGACACACACACACACACACAAAAAAAAACAAAACCCCAACCACACACCCCCGGCTGCATCTGGGTCAAAGCAAAGCAAGGGCATCGCGGGGACTTGAACCCCGTCCTGGAATCCAGGAGTGCCAACCACCAATGCCTTTTGCTTTTTTTTTTGGGTTTGCGCAATGCAGCAAGGTGAAAAGCAAAACCTGAGAAAACACAACTTGTTCTCTCAGGAAAAGAAAAACCTTTTTTGTTTTTTTTCTGCTTCCACTTCTGACCACGTACCACGACCTGAAAAGAGTCTTAGCAGAATTGCAAACACCCTTCCCTCCCCAGCCACCTACACTGCCTAGCGCTAGGTCGGCCAAGAGGCTCCCCGCCCGCATTATGTCCCTCAAAGACAGGAAACATCCATTGCTTCGTGGCTATTGTGTCAAAGGTACAGGCATTTCGTTGTCGCTTCTTTGTTGCTAACACACTTGAGATTTTACCGGTTGTGCCTGGCACATGAACATCGTAGGAAAAAAATAAAAAAAATTACCTTCCTTGAACCGGGCTGTTGGCTTCCAACTTTAGAAGTTACAGGCCACATTTGCTCTGATGTTTTCAAGTATTATTTTTTTAAAAAAACAGATTACCTTGTGAACAGCAGCCCCGGGCAGGGTCCAAGTTTTAGCATGAAGTCAACTGTTTTTTGTGGTGTTTTGAGAGCTACGTGTTGAACAGCTTGTTCCTGGAAAATTCTTAGCAAAAAAACCTGGTTGCAGTACAACCCCCTACCCTCCTTCACCCTACGAGACACTGGTCAATCGGTGCGACTGGCAGTTACTAGCGTGGCCAAAAGGCACGGGAGGCATTTATTTGGGCAATCGGACGACGACCACCGGTTGCATTTACTGCAAGGAGGCTGGTTCAGAGACGACATCTTTTCTTTTTTAAAAAAATTTCTGGGACAAGTTTGGTGATTATTCCAAACAAGCCGGTCTCATAACCGTTTTGTCATTTTAAAACACCTGCCTCCATTTTAATATGGTTACAGGGTCCGTTTTAAGGAGTACCTGTCGATGAGGATACCTGAGACGTGAAGTGTGCCAGGTCTCAACTCATAACCTCCGCACCCAAAGGATGGAATCCTTACAGAACCAGTCTAAAATGCCCTCCAGTCAGCACGAACCTGGGTTAACCTAAAGAGGCAGAAAGGAGATCAGTTAACACCTCCGGTTTCCTATCTTGGTGACATGGCAGCGTGGAAAAGAAAAATATGTTCACCTGGTTGGTTTGTTTTGTTTTGTCCGTTGCAGTGTGAAAGTCATGTCTGGAGGTTCCTTCTACTGATCTGTGAAAAGCAATCTAGACCCAAGGGTGCCCCCAGCTCCTCCCGCTAATAATCCCATCACATAAGGAGAGAGAGAGGAAAAAAAAATGGGTTTTCAGGAAGGCTATTCTTACTGGAGTGGCTTCTGTGCTGCCTCATGAGGAAGCTGGTTTCTGAGTGTTGTGTGCTCTTGAATCAAACTGTTAAGAAAATAGAACAGGAAGAAACCCACACAAAGCATCCCACTTCTGTCAGGACTTGGGTAGAAATGTGAAGTTGACTTGCCAGTTAAGCTTCCTGGAGCTGTGATTTCTGGTGTCAATTAGAGCCTAAGATGCATCTGGAAAAAAACTCAAGGCTTCAGTACCCCCAGCCCTCCCCCATAAGCTTTTAAGAGGAACGGAAAGTCGCCCAGGTACCGTCAGTTGCACTTGTCTCTCAGCCAAACAAGAACTGCCTACACTGCAGGATTGTGTTTGATGGTCAGAGATTCTCCTTGCAAACCACAGGCATTTTTTTTTTCTGTCACTCATCAGTTGGACATCTCTTTCAACTAGCATTATTACTCTGCCCAAGAAAAGCCGGATCATATGCTCTACACAAGCAGCTCAAAGCACACTGCATCACATTACTTGCCAACTGAACAGGCCTGCTTCAGATAGGGTTCTCTTGGTGGAGTCTGAAAAAAAGAAGAACTGGAAGAAACAGTGAGCCCCTCCCCCTCCCCCCACATACACACACCAAGCTGCGCCAAAGATTGTGCCATTATTACAGGAGTAACTCACTGCCAAGGCCTTCACAGGAAGCAGGGTGGGAGCAAGAGATGTGTAAATCACCCTGGAGAACTTCGCAAATAGCTACCATCTATGCAGTACGAAGCCTCTGAAACATAACACCAAAGAAAGGGTTGCCCCCCACCCCGCCCCCAATCCCTTCCATGGGTGGAATTGGAACAGATGTCACTAGTGCTACCACAGATGAATGCAAGCAGATTTAAGTGGCATGCAGATTTCTAAATATAGAAGTTTAGGTGTGTTATTCAGACTGTTAATGCACACGCTTGATCCTTACGAATTTAGGAGTTACCCAGTTTAGCTGAGCAAACGATAAAACTTAGGAGTTACCCAGTTTAGCTGAGCAAACGATAAAACTTTAGGGAGAACAGAGCTTCCTGAGCTAGCATACATTAAGGAATATCGTTACTTACCCCAAAACCTCTAAGTATTTTTTTCCCCAACTCGTCTAGTTTTAAGTATTTTAGAAATCGTCCCACGAGAAGACCATTCTTAGTTAGAAGATCACTATATAGGATTGCCAAGCGCCTGGATTTTATAGTTTTTCTCAAATGATGGAGGGAAGAGAGGAAAACATTGTGCAAAGAAAATCTCCTGCCTGCTTTAGAGTGTCTTCAGCTCTATTTTTCTGTTCTTGTCCAACAGAGATCAGATGGTGTTCACGGAGAAAGATTCTGAAAGATCAAGAAAAATACCCCCCTCCCCACCCACACCAAGTGCCACAGAACTATTCACAAAGTAACAATTAAAAAGGAACCCAGAAACAGCATGTTTTATTTGAACAGTGAAAAAGATACAACTTCCTATCCCTGTGGCAAATACTGAGCAATTTTTTTATTACTGTACAAAAAACATTGGAATGTGCAAGACTTTATACAGGTACTCAAAAGGGCTACACAAACTGCACTCCTTTGCTGTGGTGCGCAAGGACCAGCAGTTGAGCGCCACTTGAAGCGGCCTCTATAGCACAAGGAGGCGAGGCACTCGAGGCCCGGGAGTAAGACAAAGAGCCTTTTTACCAACTGAGCAGTAGCTCATTTAGAAGGTACCTAGAAGGGCCCAGCAAAGCATCTTAAAAATGGAAAGCATTACGAAATCCCAAGATTTCATTCCCAAAGCTCTGAAAATGAACATTTTAACTCACTTTTTTTCCCTAACATGCAATTCTTTTAGAAATGGTCAAACTTATCTGTTACCAGTTCAGCTCTCAAGACGGCATGAAGCAAACCTTTGCAGAGGCAAAGAACCAACACAAATCTCCTGCTCTCCAGTCCCAAAGACGATTGATCCAATTCTACCATGATTTTTTTTCTCTCTCCTTTCTCATCATTCTCTCTTCAATTCCATCTTAAGATTTAGGAAATCATTCACACATCAAATATTTTTGAAGCCAGCTGGGTAGAGAAAGCACCTTTGCCATTTTTTTTCCCCCTGAAGATTCTCTTAATTGGTGAATATTGCATTTGTAGACACAGGCCTTCATGCACTGGTTTTTAATGTGTGCTCCTCATTTCCATAAGGTTAGGAAATTTCACATTTGATTTCATACGCTTCAAATTTGCCTGCTTCACTGCTTATAGCTTTGTTGGATCTTTTTCCCCCTGTTGGCAGAGATTCTGGCTTTTTCACCTGTTACACATCTGGGACCTTTTCCATCAAGCAAGAGCCATCTAGGATATTTCTGCCTTTATCATTCGCAACGATGTTGCTCCCTCTGCTTTTTATGATGCCAAGGCTTTTCAGGAGGTTAATGTTGAGAGGACGGATCTGAAAAAGGTCTAGACAAGAGTTGTTCCACAGGCCACCCTCCCCCGCCCCCCCAAGACAAGACAAGATACATCATGAGCTATGAGCAGTCAACGGAGGTTATGATTACTGTATTAATTAGGTACTCACTAGTTAACCAAGTCTGCAATCACTAATCATTCAATTTTTTTCAGGCTGTTACAGAATTAATGCAGCTTATTCTTAGAACCAATGATTTGAATTACAAAAAAGGGAAACAATCAAAAGCAGAATCTTACTTGCAAAAATTATACAAACTACCCCCGGAACGAATATACACACAGGATCATTCAGTTCTTTGTCTTTTCTCCCTGAAGTCTCTTAAGAGATATTAAGTACCTGCAAAAGATGCCAAAAGAGAACCACAAACTACTATACCTAAAGATGATGATTTCCTCTTTCACTTGTCAATTTCCTACCTGGGCATTGCAGCCCCAGAATTTTAAATCTCCAAGCCTTCCTTTCAGAAAAATCCACATCTGTATATTCTCAGGGGCCTTCCTTCTCCTCCCCTTAATAGGAAATGTGGGAGTTGGATCTATTTTTACAGATCAGTCATACACGGCCTTTTAGCTGGAAATTACTTGTGCGTTAGCATTTGCCATTAAAGGCCAATTTCTTCCAATAGTCTCAGTTTCTACTGTAGAAAATTACTTGCCAGACTAGGCTATTTTTCCAGACCTAAAAGTTATGGATATCCTGGAGAAATAATCTAAAAAAAATATAGAAAATTATTCTCCCCCCTCCCCCACCATAATCATGGTTTAATGAAACGCTCCCCTCCACTTCATATCAAACACTAGTGTTTTTTTTTCCCCTTAAGAACTTAGCTTTCAACTTCCCAGCTCTTCTGCAAATGCTGCGTAAATGGATCACAAGTCCACAACAACTTCCAATTCTAGGCACTGTCCTTTCTTCCCAGGAAAGTGAGGTCCAGCCTCAGAGGGAGGGTGGTCTTTGCCATAAGAACAGCAAGCAACTTCTAAGTCAAGCCAGCAGAGGATGCTACAGTACCTGCAGAGAAGCTAGAAAGAAGCTGGCATTTATCCTCCCCACCCCCACCCCCCCAAAAAAACACACTCCCAGATCAAATAGTTTTGCTGTCTAAACATCT
>JANHFL010009287.1:228351-244094 GCA_032468155.1 Oxyrhabdium leporinum | reverse complement strand
TAAATATGAAAATTAGAGATAAAAGAAGAGTAGCGAAATGTAGAAAATAGGTGAATAGAATTAAATATGTTAAGATGATTGTTATAATGAATGATACACTATGTGTATTAGCAATAAGATAAAAGTAGAAAATCAGTATCAATATAAAGAATATGGTTGTAATTTTAATTATTACTGCATAAAATGTAATGGAAGATTGTTTGTATTAAAAATAAAAAAAAATTATATATAAAAAAAGAATGTACACTAATTGGCATACATTAAAAATGAAATTTTGTTGCATACAGCTCTTAAAGGGCTACCACCTCCAATATTACATTACATAAACATGACAAGATATAAATAAATAAATACAAAATTAATGTATATATTCACATATATTATATGACACAGAGAAACAACAGTCTAGTTCAGATGTATACATGTTTATGGCAAGAAAAATGAATCTTGTGAGCTGTGCAAAAAGGATGACCACTACTGGTTTCTCTTTCATATCCTAGTATTCTGGACAGGATGCTCACTGTCTGAATCCAAAAAGTATCCAATCAATTCATATTAAAAGAATAATACCAAAATCTATATTGGAGTTCAGATATATCATATTTCCAATCATGGCCAACCAATAGATGTCCTTAAGCGGGGAATAGCCATCCTTCAACAATTGGCTTTCAGAGCTATATTGTCTCTGAATCTGTAGGCTCCACATTAGTTGTAACTAATAAACACTGAGAAATTATGTCTATGACATTGTCCCATTCTTATTTAAGCCAATAGAGATCACTGGCCTGTTTAATTCAGCACTATTTATATTGGGGATCAGTGACCACCTTCTCTTGGGAATTGAGTGTAGCAAATCCAGTGTTCCAAATGGATCAGGTTACCTGTTATCTCTGATGCTACTTTTGCTTTCAGACACACTTTTTTTTCTTCCATTTCCCCCTCCACCACCACTGTAAGATAAAGGACAGAAAAAAATGCCCCAAATACAGGCCTGAACTGATTTCTTGCAATTTACAAGAGCCGCGGTGGTGCAGTGGTTAGAGTGCAGTACTGCAGACTACTTCTGCTGGCTGCTGGCTGCCTGCAATTTGGCAGTTCGAATCTCACCAGACTCAAGGATGACTCAGCCTTCCATCCTTCCAAGGTGGGTAAAATGAGGACTCATATTCCTGGGTGCAATATGCTGACTCTGTAAACTGCTTACGGAGGACTGTAAAGTGGTATATATAAGTCTAAGTGCCATTGCTACATGCTGCTATTTCTTAGTCTCTACTGATTGACAGCAATGTTCCAGAGTCTGGTTGGGCAGGGATTGAATTGGATTTCCAAGACCTAACCTGAGAACTGAGCCTAAGACCTAGAACTTCCATCAATTTCCTTGGCTATTACTAGGATTCCAGTATTACAAGAGACAAATAATTGTTTCTATCCATTTCTGGCTCAACAGGCATATTCTGTTACACCTGTATTATGTTCACTTTTAGTTGTTTAATTGGGGGGTTTCATTGGGTCTCTTTGAGTTAGTTTTGGACTTCTCATTATTGCCTGGACTAGTTTTTCTTGGCAAGGTTTTTCAGAAGAGATTTGCTATTACCTTCTTCTTTCTAGAGCTGAGAAAGAATGACTGGCCCAAGGTCTCTTAGGACTAGAACTCACCCTCTCCCAGTTTCTAGCCCAATGCTACAACCACTATACTAAAATGGCTCCCAGTTGGGCTTAATCAGACAGAGTTTAGATACACAGAGACAGTGTACTTTGGATTAGGAAGCATCTGAACCATGACTGTTTATTGGACAAGAAGGGCCTAGTCAAATCCAACAAAGCATTTCTTGTGTCCTTTTGGTTAACAGTCCTTAGACCTAAGAACTGTTTGACTTGATCTCTTTAATCGTTTTGTCCATCATAGAATTGCTGAGCAAATGGAAATATATGCCTTCTTTGTGATTTAGCAGCAAATAATGAAGTTACATGAGTCTAAAGTAAACATTTGTTCAGATGACTTCCTATCTTAGCCAAGAATAAGCAAAAACCACACTACTGCAGGTTTATAGAAATCAAATCACGCCTTCCAGTTTACAGATGGGTTCCAATGTGTCTGCTGTATCCATAGGACATAAAATAATTCTTAAATGGTAAACCTGGTTTCTAGTTTCTATAAAAATGTATATAGAAACATATAGCATAGAAATATATAGACAAAGTTTCTATATTTTTCATATTTTGTGGTATTAGCTGGATTTAAAATTAAAAAACAAAACAAAAGAAAGACGTTAACAAAGAATATGAACACCAGAAGCAAATGGAAAAAAATGGTTTTAATATTGACAAAAGTTAAATACTTCTGTATTACAATGACTAATATGAATTGTATAGTATGCCAGAATAATTATGTGAAGACATGGAATGAAATTAAAAAGGACATGTTAATATGGAAGAAACTATGTTATCAATGTTAGAGAGAATTTATTTGATAAAAATATTTTGCCAAGATGATGTTTTTGTTTCAAACAATAACTATTCTGACAACTGATGTACTATTTAACCAGCAGTTCCCAAAATTTCTGGCTCTGTGGACCAGCAGCAGTGTGGGGTGGGATGGGGGAGATTCAACCTGGAAATACGAGAATTTTCTGACAGTGAGAGCAATCAACCAATGGAATAGCTTTCCTTCAGAAGTTGTGGGAGCTTCATCACTGGAGGTTTTCAAGAAGAGACTGGACTGCCATCTGTCAGAAATGATGTAGGGTCTCCTGCTTGGGCGGGGGGTTAAGCTAGATAATCTGCAAGGTCTCTTCCAACTCTGTTAATCTGTTAAAGATGGATGGTTTCTTGCCCAGAAAACAGAATTTGAAACTGAACTATGGACAACTACGGACAAATAGCAATAGCACTTAGACTTATATACCGCTTCATAGTGCTTCACAGCCCTCTCTAAGCGGTTTACAGTGTCGGCATATTGCCCCCAACAATCTGAGTCCTCAATAATGAACATGTAATTGTAAAATGTATAAACTTTAACTATAAATGGAAGAAGAACAAATGAAAGACTGTATGATAAAATGGGCACAACTTTGTCCAGGAAAACTTTGGGCACAATATACTAATGAACAGTGGGAAAATATGTGATTAAAAGTACCGAGATTTACATTACGTTATAACCTAAAAGAGAATTTTTAAAAAATGATATACCCCTGATATATAATTCAAGAAAAATTATTTAGAACTTCACATTTATGTTAAAAAGGGGAAAAACATGAAGGGTCAATTTAATATGTCTACAAGCCTTCTGGCATAAATTTATACTTCACTATCTTATTTTTTGTTTCCCTTGAACTCAACTAGTTCTTCATTATTTCTCTCCAGAAATGTTCATTTCTTTTTTATTATTACTTTAATATGAACTTTTTCCCTTTATTATTTTGACATCCTTTCTGTAATATTCTTGTTTCCATCTTACAATCTCTTATCTTAACATCACTTTTTAGTTTGAACTTTCTTGCTTATCTTTTGGTTTCAACTCAGTATTACTTATATTTTTCTGTTTATCCTGATACATGTCCTTTATGAAAATTATTACTTCAAATACTTAAGATAAAGTTTTCTTTACAAAATACTATTTCAGGATTTAGAGAAATCAGCAAGGATGTCCTATTGCTATCATTATGTTATTTTTATTTACTTTTAATTTTCTAATATTGTATGAAGCTCAGAAGAAAGCTTTATTTGAATAATATAGGGAAGAGAGAACTCGGCAAAAATTCTAGTGAATGCTAGGATAGTGGATTAGGGTTTCTAGTCTTTCTGATTACGTGTTAGGGTTTCTAGTCTTTCTGATTATGTGTTATTCAGATTTGGATGGATCTGATAGTCTACAAGGTCCCTCTAACTATATGACTCTATGCTGTAATGAATTCAAGTTTGCTATATTTATCTACTGTATTTTCGCTTAGAATGCTGAGATTGTTGGTTTTTCTATATTGACAGTAATTTCTACCAATATAGAATTTTTTGTTGAACTTCCATAAGGTTCATGTAACTTCAGCACATGGGAAAATATTTATACAGTAGCATCATGTTTGAAAACTTTCCATGAACTAAGCAGCTGTGATCATCATCTATGATGATGGTGTTGATCTTGGATTTGTTGATTCATTTTAGCTTGTTTCTGCCTCAGTCTACCACTGACAAACTGATGTGATAATATCAATAACTTTTACAGAGATCTGAAGCTGGATAATGTGCTGCTGGATCATGAGGGCCACTGCAAGCTGGCAGATTTTGGAATGTGCAAAGAAGGAATCCATGATGGGATCACCACCGCAACATTCTGTGGAACCCCTGACTATATTGCTCCAGAGGTACAGGAAAGGTTTCCATTTTCTTTAAATGGTTTTTAAAACACAAATTTCCCTCGTATTAATGGAGTCTGAACAAACAAATTTCATCATAAAATCTGCTTGGCTTGGTTGGTAAAATAAAATGTTCAGCATAAGCAAATAGCTGCATAATTTGTACACTTATCAACTTGGCGCTTAAAATTGCTATGTAAAGCACTTGGATATATGTTTGCATGGACCTATGTGTCCATGCTTAGGTCTTATATGTATGTAGTAGAGATGATATATTCATGGGAGTACTCATATACTTCTGAGTAGATAGCCCATACATGGCCAGCTTATGATGATGTATCATAAAGGAATTATTTTTCACATTTATAAGTGGAGGTAAATCTCTTTGGGTATGGGAACAGACAAACACAGTAATAATCCAGTGCAGAATAGGTGATTGCCTACTAGGTATAATATATATGTATATTAGCATATTAATCTTATACAATACCCTTTCATACACTGAGTTAGTATGATTTCAGATTTTGGAATCGGTTTTCTGATCCTTATAATGTGTCTCTTTCTCATTTGGCCCACAAATTCTATAGTTTTTCAGTTCTTATATCTGATGTCACATGAATTGACTTCCCTGAAAATTAAATGATATAAAAATTTCACCTGTGAAATTTAGAGTTGTGATGACTCCTTTGTACAATATGTCATTGCTTGATGCTGCATTGAACAGGTGAAGACTAAGCAACAGTAAAAAAAATTTTTTGTAACCTTGGGATAAAATTGTCCCTGAGTCAATATGAAATATTTATCTATTCTATTTGACACATACAAGTCATAAGGTAACAAAGCGGTTATCAGGTGAAGAATAGTAAAGACTCAGAAGAGTTGGAGAGCATTAATGATTTCTACCTTTTTCTTTAATTACAGATTTTGCAGGAGATGCTTTATGGTCCTGATGTTGACTGGTGGGCAATGGGAGTACTCCTCTATGAGATGCTTTGTGGCCATGCTCCATTTGAAGCTGAAAATGAGGATGACCTCTTTGAAGCTATCCTCAATGATGAAATTGCCTACCCAACATGGCTCCAGGAAGATGCAGTGACAATCTTGAAAGCTGTATGTATATCCTAATTTTTATTTTTGTTTGTAGTAGTTTCCTCTACTTAATGTGCTTTGTAAGACAGACATGAAATCATTGAGACCTGCTTAGATTTTAAGACAATACACAAACATATACAAGAGAAAAACAATATGGTACAAATGCAAAAATAAAACCTTTAAAAGCCTAGGAAAGAGACATATCTTAGCTAGATGGGGAGTAAAAGTAATGGTAAAATCTCCAACTTGGCCTTAATTCCTAGTATCGTCATAAAATATCCATATAGGGTTGCTGGCCACAATAAGGAAACAATTTGCTGTTGTTTTTTATTTTCCAGTCTATTTCACAGCCTTGAGATTTCCTGGTAATCTCTACTTAAGTTTAACTAGTCCTACCCTATTTAGCCAACAACAGTAGGTTAACTACTCTTAGCTGGGCAAAGGTAGAGAATGCTGGGACCAATAATCATTTCTGAAGAAATATATTCTGTAGAATGGGAGTGATGGAGGCAAACAAAGATCCTGTTCTATATGTACCTGAAATGACAGGTCATTTTCAAAAATGATTTTTTGTCCTGATAGGTTTATAATCCCCTGCCTCTATTCTTCTGTGACTCCTTATTGTAGCTTATGAATAGTTGCCTCAAAGTGCTACCAAGAGGAGTTATGTTTTATGTTTATAGAGTTTATGTCATTCTCTTTGCTTCTCCCTATTTAACAAAATGTGAAACACATCTTGTTAAGAGAGAGTAACTGTTCATGGGCACAGCTAGTCATGTGGGGCATGACTTGGGTTGGATTTGATCTACAATTTCTCTAGTACAGGGGTGTCAAACTTAATTTCATTGAGGGCTGTATCTGGGTTGTGGTTGACCTTGGTGGGCTGGGTGAGTGTGGCCAACTGGGTGGGCATGGTCAGATTGCTGCCACTCCCCAAACTGCTGGCATGTTTCCTCTTTGCATTGCATAGACCGGGCCAAAGCCATGCTGGGCCAATGTTCCTCTTTGCATTGGATAGACTTGGTGGCCCGCTACATTTTGCACGATGGCCCACAGGCCAGATCTGACCACATTGCGGGCCAGATCTGGCCCGCTGGCCTTGTGTTTGGCACCTCTGCTCTAGTGCAATTGTAATTGTGTAACTGAACCACACTTCTACGCTTCTTTATCTTTATGGCGGCTGTTGCTTTAAAGACATGCTTTGTACTCCAAAAATGTCGTGTGCAAACCTTCAGAAGGAAAATAATATACTTAATAAAATGATGAAGATTTCATGGAACCATTGAAATCTAATCATATATTTCATGAGACCTTGGTATTCTCTTACGAGATCTCAATAATCTGATAAGAATAATCTGATAAGAACACAAGGCCAGAGTTTATTTAGGGGCTACCAATGCTTTCTTTAAGACAATATCTAGGCTCGTC
This sequence comes from Oxyrhabdium leporinum, assembly GCA_032468155.1. NCBI lineage: Eukaryota > Metazoa > Chordata > Lepidosauria > Squamata > Cyclocoridae > Oxyrhabdium > Oxyrhabdium leporinum. Next base: position 237,225 of record JANHFL010009287.1, on the reverse strand, counting down.
TAGCAGGTCAAATTATCTTAAAGCTGCAAAAGTCAAATGCAAATCATGTAGTGCCATGAATATTATCTCATGAAAAACAAGAACTAAACCAAAGACAAGACCAGGCAAGACAGGTGGTGTCTATAATTCCTAGTTTTGTTCTTTGTAGGTGGCCTCCGAGACAAAATAGTAAGTTTCTCTTTAGTACCACGTAACTTTCTCAAGATCCTTTGAATGGAAAGGATCAGGAGAAAACCAATAGTAATGACAAGGAGATGCTCATTTGGATCTACAAAAACTCTTCTTTTGCTTCCCCCCCCCAATGATTTATTTTAATGAACAAATTTGTAGTGGGTTTTCAAGGCCGCTAATACTTCTGTGCAGTAAGAAAGCCGGTAGCAAGTATTGTCCAAATACAACTTGTTCATTTTTAAAATGCTTATATTTTAAAGAAAGAGGCTTGTGCAAGTTTTTCATGCAAACCTGGGGACTTTTGTTGCTGCATTTCATTAGCAGGCAGAGGTTCTTCCTTGCTCAAGGTGACATGATTGTGCTGGGAAGGAATTAGCTCTGATCATGGGAAGCTCAGCTGCAATGTCCCCCTCCTATACCACAATTATAAAATATAAGAGTCTTTTTGCTTTTTTTGAGTTTTGCCTATGAAATGTTAGTCCTGATCACAAATTCTCTAATTATGTATGTATGTATGCATGTATTTAGGTATTTATTAAATTTATTCAGGTAAGTCTCGGCAGCTTACAATCATAAAAAATAAAAATTATATAAACTAAAATCATAAATAGTTAGTACAAAGTCCAAATACTACAGCATAATTAAAAGATCTGTTGTTAATCTATCAACCACCCCCCAATATGAAGCCCCAAGCTGAATTTGAGATCAGGACTAACTGGCAGAGAAAGGTCTTTAGGCTCTTATGGAAGGTCAGGAGGGGTGGGGCTGACAGGGCAGATGCAATAGCAAGGAAAGCCCTTCTCTTGCAACCCTCCAGATGGAATAATCAGGCTGACAAGACCCACAGCATGCCTCTTTTGCCAGGACATGTGGGGGCTGGCCAATCTCAGTGTGGTAAGATGGGCCCTCAAGCAGCTTGGACATGAATGGCTTTAAAGGTGATTAATATGAATGTATTTGGGGACCAAATCAGTGAGTTAAATACTGTGAACCTGGCCCGGCCTGGTTGGTCTTGCATACTTTAAAAAACTGAAATAGGTGAACTGCAGATGGACGCTCACAGAGGAATAAATATTTATTTGACATAGAACAATGACTGGGAATGTAGTGACAGGTATAAGTGGACTTTGGGTAAATGTTGCAGACCACCTTCATTACATATTGACTAGGGCAGCCATTTCATGGCCATAAAGAGACATTAAAAAAACTCCATTTCTTTTCTAACTTCTAGTGTTTATTCAGATTCCTGCAGCCCAGATCGAATAGCCCTAGCACTGATACAGACTGTCAGCACTGCTCCACCCTGGGAGCATCCCGTGCCACTGTTACTGCCATTCCATCAACTAGAGTGTGCAAGCCTTAGGCACCAAGTTAGGTCTGCTCTCTTGAAACTAGTTATTAGTTCTTCAACGATGGTGAGTCCTAGTTTGAAAAGTTTGCCTTGAAGGCCAGGGAACTCTACTTATGCTATTGGACCCAACAAAATACATTAAGAAACAGTTCTTTTTAATTTAGGCCATGTGCTGCATGAAACCCATTTTTTTTCTCCTAGTATCCCAAGATCATATTGCCAAAAATTGGCATTGTAACTCCTGATTTTGATCTACAGAGAATAGAGAATAGAATAGGTAGAGGGGGCTTCTGGGAGACAAATGGCTTCCACTTCCATCTTTAAACATTCTCCCAAAGAAGTCCTAAATTGTGCTTCAGAAATTTGACCATTTTGTGCTGCAGTGGCACAGTGGTTAGAGTGCAGTACCGCAGGCTACTTCTGCTGACTGCTGGCTGCCTGTAATTTGGCAGTTCAAATCTCACTAGGCTCAAGGTTGACTCATCCTTCCATCCTTCCAAGGGGAGTAAAATGAGGACCCAGATTGTTGGGGGCAATATGCTTACTCTGTAAACCGCTTAGAGAGGGCTGTAAAGCACTATAAAGCGGTATATAAGTCTAAATGCTATTGCTATTGTTGAAGTACTTCAGTCTATTTTTAAGATATTTCCTTGGGCTGGGTTTTATTAAGGACCTCTATGGGAAAGGTTTAGTTCTCAGAGGCTTTCTCCTCCTATTTATTCATTAAAAAATAAATTGAAAAATAAGTGGAAGAATAGTCTTCATTTTTTCCAGTATATCACCTGTGACATTCTATCTGGCTATGAGAGTAAATTGTAGCTCTAATGCAGTAGGGTAGGTGTGGCTGAAAGAAATTGAATTCATTCCTCATAATGATCTTTTGACTCCATTCTTCCAGGGTAGGATGAGGATTAGTAAAAATTCTAAAGCAGCATTCATTTTTTTTATTTGCAGAAGAGATGTGCAAGTAACAGATTTTACCAAATTCCCCATCTTTGTTCTGTTACCCAATAATTTGGAAAAATCAAGTGAGTGTCGGTCAGGCTGAACAATTGTCATAAGTGGACTTTAAAGATGGTTGGGTCTAACTTATGTTAAAGGCATATATACTATGCTCAAAATCAACATCCTGCTAAATTATAATTTTGTATTTACAAAATATATTTCATTCTGGAACAAAATGTCTTTATGTTGTTTTCTGAAATGACATATACATTTTGCTGTATTGTGAAAGTATTATTATGGTTGGTTACATAATCTGCCAGATGTTTAGACTGGATTTGGCATTTTTAGCCACCTATAAAGTCCTTTCCAAGGACCTGGGATAGGTAGGTGATGTTATATGATGGCGTTAAAGGTATCCTCATAGGGTGTAGGCTACTCCAAGTAAAGCTGCCTTTCACAATTGATGGTAATATTATCAATGCTGGTGGTATTCAAGCAATGCTCCAGATGTTTTGGAATTTCACCCAAGGCACCTAGTAATTATTATTATTAATATTTGTTAATAGCTTATTTAAATGCCTAGTAGTCCTCATCTGTTCTAATCACTTGAGTTATGAAATGATGTAAATCAATTAATTAAATCAAAACAAAATTAGTATTATAAATGTGCCTCAACTGTCATTGCCACTCTAGGGTTTTGTTTTCCCAAGCCATTTTGGAATGTGCTTGTCCTGCTTTCTCAAAGTTGCCATTTATTCCCTTCTTAACACATTTGTGCTATAATTTTTATTTAAGCTTCGGGGAATAAGTTGAATTTAATTCAGTGAGGCTTGTTTTTGAGCAGACACCCGGGGAGGTTATGTTTCCAGACAAAGGTTTGCAGCATCTTTAGCCTAATTAGCAATTCCCATCCAGAAAGGTAAAACAGTGGCCTTTGGAAACTAATAAGGATTTTCCTCTACAGAAATATATTTATGAGAATACTCCAATAGTTTACATCATCAGAATTTCCAGTGATTCACAGGGGGCAATACATACTGTACATATTGTTTCTGGAAATGTTCTTGCTATTAAATTTATTGTTTTGAGTTAGGAAAATTTTGGAGAACTCAGCCTGCCAGTTTCACGATTATGAATCTAGCACTTCCACAACAGACACCCTACCAAAAGGGACCTTCTTCACTTCCCATTTCAGTTCTAAGGCTATGCTAGATCTCTTCAACTTCAGTTACCCATATTCCAACAGAAGAATGTCCCTCTCCCTGATCCATCATACTTCATGATAGGATAGCCCAATCATAAACAGCATGCTCTAAATCAGGGTTAAGGAGTTCATTGCCTTCTACATTGGGCTGAATTATAATTGTCAGAATTATGATATTGCTGGGAATTGTACTTTCATAGTATTGGGATCTCATCCCAGGTTCATATTGCTGTTTCAAAGATGGGAAAAGATGCACCAGAGCAAAATGTGATCTGTATTTCACATCTATTCAGTTCATTTTTATTAACATTTTGTGCAAGATAGGAGCCATTCCATCTATGTGGCCTTTACATAGGAAGGTTTTCGGGTAATCTAGAGATGTTACAGGTATAAGCAATATAAAAAAAAGAAAAATTACAGCTCTCATTGAGCCGAAAGACAAAGAGTAAAAGCTGTGACTTTGCTACCAGAAGAATGGAGGCGAGGAGGTTCAATAAAGTAAGGATAGTGACCATGATTGTATGATCAAAGACCCAGCATTCACACGTTTTGGACTGTTCTGATTATCATCATGCTTGTTGTAAGGCTGGTTTCATGCATGATTAAAATTGTTGTTTGTGCTTTACATTATATTCATAGTGATGGCATTTACAATCTAGAGATTTTTAACTGTATTTTCTCTCTGGCTGCAGTGATATTACATGATGGAAGTGCCCTCTTGGCTTTTCTTTAATCTTTACCACGGATGCCCTGGTTCACCACCAGTGAAAATTTTATTTTGGGATATACCCTGAACTTCTTAGAATTCAGAAATTTCCCATCTGTTTCAAACATTTGTAGTTGTAAGGGCTTTAAGTACCAAAATGAAATCCACCTGGTTTCCAGATTTCTCTATTCTCTGAAGCACTCACTCAGTGACCTCATTGACCTAGTTTCCCAAATACGTTGATCTTACATTTTATTTTAATAAAATCATTGTCTTCCCAATACACATTCTTCTTCCATTCTCCATGCAAACTGTGTTTGAAATCCAGGATTTCCCCAATGGGAAAAATACAGGTAGTCCTTGATTTACAGCAGTTCATTTAGTGACTGTTCAAAGTTACAATGGCACTGAAAAAGGCGGCATGACCATTTTTACACTTATGACTGTTGCAGCATCCCCATGGTCACGTGATCAAAATTCAGATCCTTGGCAACTGGATCATATTTATGACTTTGCAGTGTCCTGGGGTCATATGATCATTTTTTGCGACCTTCTGACAAGCAAAGTCAATGTGGAAGCCAGATTCAAGTTACTAACTTAACAACTGCAGTGATTCACTTAACAAATGTGGCAAGAAAGGTCATAAAATGGGGCAAAATTCACTTAACAAATGTCTCACTTAACAACAGAAATGTTGGGCTCAACTGTGGTCGTAAGTTGAAGACTACCTATATACTGCAATTTTCTTTGGATTGTAACTGATGCCTATAATTAATTATTTAATGAACACAGCTAGGAACTGGCTAGATAATTAAAGATTTTTATTATGCTTTTCAATAACCTTCCAGAGTAATTTAAAATAATTTAAAGCTATCATCACCAACAACAGCCAGCAATAAAGCTGTGGACATAGCAACGGGTGAGACAATAAAGAACTTTTTTTTTTAAAGTTCATACTTTTATTTTCCTAGTAGGGCTGAGCCAAAAGCTGTACTGTCAGATATTTTTAATGAAATGAGATTGGGCATGGAAAGAAATTTTCCCATCTGTGTCATTTCTGCAGCCTCTGAAAGAGGTTGTGAAACTGGGGAAGGCCTTCAACTCACCCCTACATAAAATGAGTCCTTCAGTTCCCAGAACCAGTCATGCTATCTGGTGTGCCTTTCCCATGTCCTCTGAAGGGCACCAGGTTGGAGGAGGTGTGCAGGTATACTATCATTTGCTGAACTTGGGGGAATTGTAGGATACATATCTAATGTACATTAATACAATTACTTGTCTTACAGGCTAGTTGTTTTGGACTTAACATTGCAAGGCAGGGGGTAATTAGGGGAGGGCTTCAAAAACCTCAGCAACGGGTTCACTGCCTGGTTGCTGGGTGGGCGTGGCCATGGTGGGCGTGGCCTAGTCAGCCTCCTGCACCATGGTGGGGGGGACATTTTCACCTTCCGCGAGGTCCAGAGGCTTTCCTGGAGCCTCTGGGAGTGCAAAAACAGCCTCCCCCTGGGTTCCGGATGTTCTAGGAAGGTTGGAAATGACCTGTTTCCAGCCTCCCCGAACTTCCAGGGATCCCATTTTCTCCCGCCCTGAGCCTTCGCACGCACCCTGCACTTACGTGCCCTGCACTTACCTGCATCCACGGCAGGCCGTGTGGAGACTCCTGGGAGGGGAGGGGCAGAATGGGAGGAGTGGGGCAGAGTGGGAGGGGCCAGCCAGGAGTGGGGTTTGGATCCCCTCAGAATCTTCACTAAGGGTCCACCTGGACCCCTGCGAACCCCCAGCAGCTCACCCCTGGGAGTAATTCTGCCTTGAGATTCTGAGAGCAGGGCACAATATAAATGTAAATTTGAATGAAAAGATTAAAAACAATTAGCCTGGCCCTAGGCAATTTTCTCCATTCTTTTCTGTTCTTTCCTTATCAAGCAAGAGAGGTACAGTATCAGGAAAAGTGATATCTTGCACAAGAATACCCCAATATATTCCAGATCCAAAACAGATGAATGGTCCCCGGAACAATACATGGATTTGAATATGCAGTATTATAGATTATAGTACAATCTATAGATTATAGATTCACTTTATTTTGGCACAGTTGGATTTGATCCAGACCTGAATCTATAACCAATATGAGACCGTAACTGTGTGATTTGGGCTTAGGCTTGCCCTCTCATTCATAAATAACCCCATTTTTTTCCTCACAACAATCCAGAAAAGATTAGAAAAAGCCAAGTAGCACTTTTGCAGATTAACATAATTTAATTGAACAAATTATATCCCAAAATTAAAAAAAAAATCTGAAAAGACTTTTGCTATCTGAGTCCTGACTGGAGACTCTCATAAACCAACAGTTCCCTCACAACAGCAGCAACTCCGGTAGTAAGTACTGAGGGGAAGAAACTTTCCTTGCGGTCAAGTAGAAATTTGATTACTATGTGCTGTTTCCATCTTTCAGTCTTTTTTCCATTTTCTAACATATGAACATTGAAGGACTATTTTTTTCTTTCTTATAGCTTATTTGGCCCCTAGTTTTAATTATAACCTTTCTCTTCTTTTCTGGGGCACTATTTAATACAAAGGATAAATCTTTTATAAAAAGGCCCAGAAAATCAAATGCCTGTTTTTCATAAATACTAAAAAGGAAGAAAAAAGTCTGTGATTAAGCTTTGCCTCTTTCTATTTAATCAATTCAAAATACATTTATTTCCTCCCTTTCTAAGAATTCTGAACTTTGGGAGATGTCTAATTGTTAGTTTACATGACTCAGTGCCAGGGCATTACGGGAAGAGTTTAATTAAACAAGATTAATTAATTAATATGCTTGGTGTCAGGATATCTAAATCATACGTATTCATATGGCTCTGTGTGAGTATTGCTTAGTACAAATATATACCATTAGACTGCATTGATTATAACCATGTGAGCCAAATGTTGCGAAATATCTTTGTTTTTCAAAGCTGGTTTTGTTCATGATCAAAACTGGTGAACATATTTTAAAGTACAATACATTCACTTTCAAGCACTTACAATCCATAGATGGTTAGTTATATTTTCCTTTTGGCTGTAGCAAGGGTCTGGCGTATTAAAGCTCCTAAAAAGCTCCTAAAAAGCTGAACTGGCTTGGGACAAGAGTCTTGTACATGACATTCTCACACCTGCAGTGGCTTCCTCATTCCCTGCCATGGGAAAAAAAAATCTGTGTTCAACCTTTCAAATAAGTATGAAAACTATTATGAGCGTCAAGCAGGTTTGCATGAGTCTGATAAAGCATTGGGTCAACTGATTAAAAATAAATGAGTTTCCTAAGGTAGCTGCAACTTTTTTTTCAGATTTGTATAGAATCTGAAAAAATTGGGCTTATGAATAGCAGAAGAGTATTGTATTTATGCAAGACACAAAGAGATTGGACTGCCATTTCTCAGAAAACCTACAAGGTCCCTTCCAACTCTGTTCCAAATCTGTAAAAAGCACTTTTTCCAATCATTTTCAAATTGTGCATAGGTCTGTTAGATACTGGAGATATCAAAATTTTGGACATAGAGGCCACTGCCTACGAAGAGCTTAATTTGGTACCACAAAGCACATTTAGAGCTCCAGTGTTTACAATAAGCACTAGAACAGTGTTCTAGGGGATTTAAGATTAAACCATCATTGTCACTTTTGTTCCTTACATATATTAATGATTTTACATGCTAATAATATGTCTGCATTTGCACCATATACTCAGTATGATTACTGAATTAAGCCAATTTTGAGTTTACAGGTAGTCCTCCACTTATGACTATTTATTTAGCAACTGTTCAAAGTTATGATAGGGCTGAAAAAAGTGACTTACAACTAGTCTTTGTGCTTACAACCATTGCAGCGTCTCCATAGTCATGTGATAAAAAATTCAGATGCTTGGCAACCGGCATGTATTTACTATGGTTACAGTATCCTGAGGTGATGTGATCACCATTTGCGACCAGCTGGCTTCCAACAAGCAAAGTCCATGGGGGAAGCGAGACTCGCTTAAAGACTGTGGCAAAAAACATTGTAAAATTGGGTGTGACTCAGTTAATGATCATATCACTTAGCAATGGAAGTTTTCATCCTAATTGTAGTCATAAGTTGAGGACTACCTGTGTTCAATGAATCATGGAACATAAACACAAATCTAGCTAAGTTTGCACTGCATGCTAACACAAAGCAAACTCTGGTTAAAACTAGTCAAGATTTCTGCATTGTAAAGTGCAACCCCTGGGTCTTTAATGGGCCTTAATAATTATGTTATGCAAGTAGAATCTATATGTTTAAAACAGTTTATGAATCATGAACATTGTGGAAAACAAGTAAAACTCTGAACATGGTAGCTCCTCAGAGAAAGCTATTTCATTTTATTTCACACACACACACACACACACACACACACACACACACACACACACATTTATTTATTTATTTATTTATTTATTTATTTATTTATTTATTTATTTATTTATTTATTTATTTATTTATTTA
>JANHFL010009287.1:211560-228251 GCA_032468155.1 Oxyrhabdium leporinum | reverse complement strand
TTTATTTATTTATTTATTTATTTATTTATTTATTTATTTATTTATTTATTTATTTATTTATTTATTTATTTATTTCAGGAATCTATCGGCTTTCACAACAAATTATTATCATAATATGCTTGGATAATAGCTTTGATATTCCTTCTCCTGTCCTTACCACATTCTATAGAGGGACGATTGAGAGCATCCTGTCATATAATGTATTACTGTCTGGAGTGGAAGCATTACTCCTTCAGACAGGAAGGCGGTACAGAGAGTAGTGAGGATGGCAGAAAAGATTATTGGTAGTTCACTTCCTTCTATCCAGGACATAGCATATAAGCGATGCTTGAGCAGGGTCCGTAGTATTGTCTGAGATGCTCCATATCCTCTTCACAGCCTGTTTTCCTTGTTACCTACTGGAAGGAGGCTTTGTGGTACCTGAAGCAGAATATCTAGATTCAGTCACAATTTTGTTCCATAGAGCATCAACCTTGTCAACTTTCAAGCTTTCTCTTTCCGCTATGTATTCAAAATGGACAGTATATATGTATATATATGTATGGGTGTAAATGTATGTATGTACGTACGTACGTACATACGTACGTACGTACGTACGTACGTATGTATGTTTTTGAATATTAATAACTTGGGTTGGTAGTACTGAAGAGGTCTCCTTGAATGGAGATGAAATATATGTATGTGTATGTATGTATATAGCGTGTGTATATCTGTGTTATGTATGGTATGGGTAAATATATACTTTCTTTTGAGAGCAGGCAACATAATTTCATTTTTAATGTGTGCCAGTGTGCCCAGAGTAAAAGATGACAATAAAGGTTATCTTATGTCTTATGATCTGCGTATGAGATAGGCCAATGCAGGTAGTACTTGACTTATAATATTTTCATTTAGTTATTGTTCAAAATTACACCGGCACTGAAAAATGTGACTTACGACCATTTTTCACAGTTACGACCTTTGCAGCATCCCCATGATCATGTGATCAAAATTCACATGCTGGGCCATCGGTTCATATTTTTGACCGTTGCCATGTCCCAAGGTAATGTGATCATCTTTTGCAGCCTTCTGATAAGCAAAGTCAATGGGGAAACCAGATTCACGTAACAACCGGATTAACAATTTATCAATTGCAGTGATTCACTCAGCAATTGTGGCAAGAAAGGTTATAAAATGGGGGAAAACTCACCTAACAAAAGTTTCCACTTAACAACAGAAATTTTGGCCTCAACTGTGATTGTAAATTGAGGATTACCTGCAGTCAAATATTGGGTGAATATTAAACTGATGTTGCATGGCTGAGGGTTAATCTGGCCCCTTTCCCCCTCCTTTTTTTAATAGTTCATGACAAAGAACCCTAAAATGCGACTTGGCAGTAGTGCCTTGGGGGGAGAGAAGGCAATTCTCCTGCATCCATACTTTAAGGAACTGGACTGGGACCTACTAAACCAGCGCCAGATTGAACCGCCTTTCCGACCTCGAATCGTAAGTGTTTAAAAGTGTGAGGTGTGTGTGTATTGGTCCATGCAAGGACAGATCACATCCAGTAAAGGAATACATGCATTATATGCAAAATATATAATGGTTCAACTGGGTCCAGCCAACATAGTAAAGAAATGGAGTAGTACATACTTAATCTGAGGTGATTTCCTTGATATTTCCTTTTTTCTTTCTTTCTTTCTTTCTTTCTTTCTTTCTTTCTTTCTTTCTTTCTTTCTTTCTTTCTTTCTTTCTTTCTTTCCTTCTTTCCTTCTTTTTAATGAATATGGGCATTGCCCAAATTGTGCTCATGTGCTTTGGATGGAATGCTTTCCACATTCAGAACTCATATTGGCTACTTCCAATCTGAGGAATATCAGGTTTGCATTTGTTTGCCTGACCACCAGAATTTAACCAAATGAGGAAACATTTGTTTTATTTATTTGTTAGTTGTCAAAGGTCAGGTCACATCACAGGGGGTCCAGGTACATCAAGCGCATCATTATCATCATCATCAGAGTTAGAAGGGACCTTGGAGGTCTTCTAGTCTAATTCCCTGCTCAAACTGGAGTCTCTGTGCCATTTCAGAAAAATGGATGTCCAGTCTCTTTTTAAAAACCTCCAGTGATGGAGCACTTACAACTTTTGAAGGCAAGCTGTTCCACTGTTAGGAAATTTCACCTTAGGTCTAGGTTGCTTCTCTCCTTGATTAGTTTCTTGTCTTGTCTTCTGGTGCTTTGGAAAATAGCTTGACTTCCTCTTCTTTGTGGCAGCCACTTAAATATTGGAAGACTGCTATCATGTCACCCCAGTGCTTCTTTTCAATAAACTAGACATACTCAATTCCTGCAACCGAACTTCAGAGTTAAATTTACATCTTGCCTTTCTTCCAGAAGGCAGCCTACACAGCAGTTCCTTCTCCATTTTTCTTTTATGACAACAAGATTGCGAGGTAGATTGGGTTATGAGGGAGTAATTGGCCCAAAGTCCCAGCAAAATGTGTAGGTGAGGCATCTGGATTTCCCTGGTCCTAGACCAATATTTTAAGCCCCTCATCAATTCAGAACATATTCCATAGAATATACTGTCAGCAAGAAGAACTCTTCACATTTGTGTGTCGGGTCATATTTCCCGACTCCAGTGGGGAGATAAACTATTATCTCTAGCTCAGACTATACGTCCTGCTAGCTTCTGCCAACATAGTATCTTCCAAGTAATAGTGTCCTCTAATATTTATTTTGTTTTCAATTGCCAGAAATCAAAAGAAGATGTGAGTAACTTCGATCCTGAATTTTTAAAGGAAGAGCCGATCTTGACTCCCATTGAAGAAGGAATACTATCCATGATCAACCAAGAGGAATTCAGAAACTTTTCTTATACAGATCCAGAATTAGAGTGTTAATTCCATGTTGACTGGACTCCATTCAGCAACAAAGAAGGATTGGAATACGGGATTGCCTAGACATTTGTTCAACTGGACCATCCAACAGGCAGACTTATACGATGCATCAGAGTAAAGAGGAGAAAATGGAAGTGAGGAGCTCAGCAGGAACAAGTAAATGAATGATGCACAAAAGAGGAATGGGTAGAGCTTGTTAGCTCTGAATGGCTACTGAAGCAACTTTGTAGTAACTGTGAGAAATTTCTAGAAAGACAAAAACAAACTCTGAGCCAAAACCACCTTTTTGCAGCACTTATTTCCCACAAAATAACTTGCTTTAACTACTTTCTGCAATCAAGGAAGCAAAAAGAGAATAGGGCTGACTGGTTTGAACTGTATGAGGGAAAGGTTACATGTGCTACTACTTGGCTTAGAGGTTATAGGTTCAGGTTTCCTCAAATCTGAGTGAGTACACATCTGTTAGAAACATTTTGGACTTCCATTTACAAATATATGTAATTATACACATTGACAGGAAAGAAAGAAAAAAGAGGGAGGGAGGGAGGGAGGGAGGGATTCTGCATTGAATTCTACTGAGCATGTTTGATGATATATATCGGATTAGGTCAGATGTTCCATCATCTCCATATTTATTATTATCCACCAGATACTGGCAATCAGGTAAAAAGGGGAACACCACAGTGCACTCTCATGTTAAGGATATGTGTCCATGTGAAGGAACAGGAGAATCAATCCACTTGCTACCTCTGCATTAGAATGAGGGAAATATCTGAAAATTTGTGAAATACTGAGGTTTTGTATATTTTGGCTAATTTAGTTTTTAGGGGTTTCTTCTTTTTTATGACTTTTATTCTTTTCTCCTGAATTTGCAGAACAAAGTGCAACAGATTCTGTCTTTTATCCAATGACAATTTTACGTCAATTTCCTTTACAAACTGATGGCATTTCTGACTCTTAGCTGCTCGTTTGTTTTTTTTAAAAAAAGAAATTTAAAAATGTAGCGGTTAAATTATTTGTCCACCTATATGAAGGACAATACACTGAAGCTATTTGTAACTTCTAAAACTGAATTAGGAGAACCCACACAATATTTGATATATTGTGGACATGTATGATGCCTTTGCCTCAATAGTAACATGGAGCTAGGAGACTCATGGTCAAGTCCGGAAATTTAATCTGTTGTTGTTACTATCTATATCCATTTTCGAAGCATGTAATAATATATGCAAGAATCCTGGTGTTACCAGATTCTGCTTTATACCTCTTCAAGCACATCAATCACACTTTAATTAACCACATGTCAACTTTATTCATACTGTAATAGTAAAGTAACTTTACATAACTGTAAAGTAATACAATGAATTCATCAAAATTTTGAAAAGATGAATGGAAGTTTGAAGCTGGGTAAAATGCAAGAAATAATATAGAACAGAGTTCCCAAATTTCTGCAGGAAGCAAACATATAATAACATTTAGCATGTAGCATGTAGCAAGATGATACTATTGAAATCCCCAAATCGAATTATATTTAAGGATATTCAAAATTTCTCTTAGAGTGTCATGCAATCCTTGCCCCCCCTTCCCCCCCAAAATCATAAGGATCAATCTTGGGGAATAAAATATAGGGTTATATCCAACTTTAATTGAGAATACTTTGTCTTCTCAATGAGATTCCCATTACTTTCTACTTCGCACAATGCATGTCCCATGTCTGCCCTGAACTTTACTGAAATAGGAAGCATGAAAGCACCCAAAATTAATGATATGAGGGAATTATATTCTGTCTAATATTAGGACTCTCCTTAAATGGAACTTGCATGTTCAGTTCAGTAAGTTATTTGTCACCTGTGATGATCTATTGTTGGTGACTTCTGTACCCAAATCACTATAGCAGCCATTTCTCAAAGGTGAGCTTATGAAAACGTACAGCTAAAGTGTAAAGTTTTATTAATTTATTATATTTGGCCAATTTATACCACATTCCAAGTAAATGGTGAGATGAGAGCTATGGGCTCCCTTATTTCTTCAGATATCTGACTGATTACAGGTATATAACTTGGTTGATTTAATTTACAAGAATAACTGTTTCCTGGAATGTACCAATTCAGACTACAGGAGGAGGATGTAGAGACTTCCTGCATAATGGGGGAAAATCCAATAGTTAGCATTTTGAGAGAAGACTAAATTATAGTAAACCTTCAGCCTAATGGATTGTAAAGAAATGGTTCACCTTCAAAATATACTTAGTTTCACTAGCCTTGAGAAGTACATATTATTTGATCAAAATGAAAGAGGATTATGAATATTTAACAGATGTTGACACCCAGTGTGGCAATTTGAAATTGACAGGAATGCAGGAATGTCTTCTCCAGGTTTGTGAATTAAATCTTTTCTGGTACTTTGGAAAAATAATTGTTTGCCAAAGAGATGTACTTGGATGACAAACTGATTTTTTCCACAAAAGTCCCATCTTTGCACGAGACACATATCACAAATATCTTAGAGCATTTCCCAAACTTTTTACTAAGTTGAAAACATGATTGGTTGATCTTCCCCAGTTGGATTATTTGGGTTACTGAATATGTAAAGATGGAATACAAATGGATTCTACAGAAATAAGGTCCATCCTTTCTAGGTCCATCTAGAAATGTGAAAGGTGTCCAAATCTTTCTAGTCTTTGCAATATCTATTGAATTAGCCCCAATTTTGCTGAATACAAAAGACCACTCTCTCAACTTCTAAAGAAAGGACATAAATGTAAATCATGTACTGAACAGCAAGCAACTTATCAGGACTTAAAAAAAAAATCTCTCCCCAAGCCACTGCTCAGACATCTGGATCCCTCTTGTCCCTTTGAGGTACAAAGGGATGCCTGCGGCTATCTTAGGGTTAATCTCCTTCAAGCTTCGCGAAAGGCAGGACAGGATTTCTTGCCTTGTGTATTTTATTCCAGATTTTATACCTGATTCCAGGTAAAAGGAACTGTGACATTTTTAAGAGACCTGCTTGAGATAAAAGCATTCCATTAATGGAGATGGTTGTTGGAAGGAGCATCTACCCAGTGTAAGTACTCAAGTGCACATAGATCTTTAAAAAAATAGGGTACTTCCCAAAAACACAAGTGCTCATACCCTATCAGATCAGATTGATGCAATTTTTCTTCCATTTCAGAGATTCGTATCGCCTATATTCCAGGGTCACAGAAGAAGCTACCAGTACCAGATGCACTATCATGTAAACTTGAATACAATTCTCCCTTTCACAGTCTTGAACCTGAAGAACTTTGTCCCTCTTCTAATTATACACCTTCCAGAAAGATTGGAGCTAGGAAAGCAGAATGGGGTTATATTGCAACCATAGATAGGACTCAGCTGTACCATCTCCAGGGCCATTTACAGAATGATTTGTTCCCTTTTTGTATAACTGACAGACAGTTGTTTCATAATGGCATTTTATATGTTCTCCTTCATATAAGGGAAGAAATATTGCAACTTTGCTATGACAATAGAAATGCTGGACAAGAGGAAGTGTTTGAAACTGCCATGGGTATTGACAGAGCCTGACGGTCAAGAGTTAGAGCAGAAGTTAAGGTCCATGATTCATCCTGCCATATCCACCGATGGGCCAAGGGGGCCTGATTAAATCAAACAGTTTAATTCAGAACTCTCCCCTCCCCCTCTTGGGCCCTGAGACACAATATCCATGAATTTTTACTACCAATCTTTTACATATAAAAGTGTATAAACCATTTTCGCTGTAGCAGATTTGTTTACTAAAATGCTCATTTCATTTTTGGTAAAGGCTTCCCTTTTACTCAGAAACCTATACAACTCTTTCTGTAGCCTGTTTTGAGTACAGGGACTTGGATAATGGCTCTCAACTTACATCCAGGTTTTGCGAGGACCACCTCCGGTTATGTTGGATCAATTGGTCATTGTGTCATTAGCTAGGCACTATTGGGCAACTGCAGAACATGAAACAATCATCCATTTCCTTTAACCCCAGAACATTTGAAATAAACTGTTGCCTTTTGCAGACTTTGTCTATAACTCAATTCATTCCTCCATAGGTATGTCTCCTTTTCAGGCAGTTTGTGGCTATCTGTATTTTGTTTGCACAATCAGCCTCCTATATGGTTAAATAGCAATAGCACTTACTGCTCCATAGTGCTTTACAGCAATCTCTGAGTCATTTACAAATGTCAGCATGTTGCGTCAACAAGCTGGGTCCTCATTTTACCGACCTTGGAAGGATGGAAGGCTGAGTCAATCTTGAGCTGATCAGGATCGAACTCCAGGCTCTGGGCAGAGTTATCCTGCAATACTGCATTCTAACCATTGCGCCACCATGCCTCCATCCTTAAATGCATCCCTCATAAGTTACTGCTTGATTAGTGATCAGATACTACTTCTATCATCTGAAGATATGGATTACAGCAGCATGGCAGATATTTTTTTTATTGCATTGAGAGCTGTTCCTTATTTCCTTGGTCTGCTCTCTCCTGATTGAGTAAATCTCCTGTTAGCTGTGAAGCAAGTGCTCTCATGGCTGTTGCTTTTGGAATACTTGTTCACGTGACTTGGCTTAAGCATTATATCTATGCTAATACCTGCTCAATCCAAAGGGCAACAGGAACTGCCCATTTTCTTAACAGCACACAACTCTCAAAGAAGGCTTCGGTGACCCTTGTTCCAAATTGCAAGCTCAGAAGAGTCATCTGACCAGCTCTTACTGAATCTTGCCATAAATATTTCAACACCATTTCTCACCAAACAGATTGTCTGCTGTCGTACACTGTGCGGTTTGAGAGCAGTAAAAGTTGAGTAAACATTGCAGCTAACAATGAGTCAGTGTTTTAAGTTCAGTTCCAGGCAGTGCATTTATCTATCATACCCTGAATTTAATCTTTCAAGCTCAGAACTACGCCTGTTAACACTTTTTGTCACTATGAACTAAACTCTGTATCCACTTTTATAAGTTTTTGGTTCTTTCCTTGCTCTATGCATATTTCCACACATTATTATTATACTTCTTAATGGTCAGGAGAGGTCCCAGATCACCAGGCCTGTGAATCATCCAGTCCTGTGCTCAGAATTTTCCAACTCTGGCACTGTCTAGATGAATTGGATTAAGAATCATCATTGCCAGCTATTTTAAATTGGTGGGAGCTGTAATCCAACGCTTCTAGAACACATTACCCTAGGTAAGGTTGGAATACATAGATTGAGAAGATCTATGTATCCAGAAAGTCAATTTTTTTTCTTACTTCATTGCTAGCATGAGAATTAACAATAACAGATTTGTAAGGGACCTTGGAGGTCTTCTAGTCCAACCCCCTGCCCAAGCAGGGATCCTACATCATTTGAGACAAATGGCTGTGCATTTGCTTCTTAAAAACCTCCAGTGATGGGGCACCCATAAGTTCTGAAGACAAGCTGTTCCACTTATAAATTATCTTTACTGTCAAGAAATTTCTCCTTACTTCTAGGTGAGTTTTCTCCTTTATTAATTTCCATCCATTGCTTCTTATCTTGCCTTCAGATGCTTTAGAGAATATGTTGACTTCCCTCTTTTTTCTGGCAGCCCTTTAGATATTGGAACACTTTTATCTCATCACCACTAATTCTGCAATTGTTCTTCATACCCTGTTTTCCCAAAAATAAGCCCTATCCAAAAAATACGCCATAACATGTTTTAATGTGTGTGCCTAATATAAGCCCTACCCCAAAATAAGCCCCACCCCAAAATAAGCCCTATTTAAGAGCCTGCACAGCTTGCGCACCCACCCATTCTGTCTGGTTGCTCATGGTGCCGTGGTGATGAGGTGAGACAACTTCTTCTGCTTGCAAGGCAGGTGTTGGGATGTGGATGGCCTGGCTGCGAAGGCCCTGGCTGCACGCACCCCTGGTGTGGGGTGTGTGGGGCAGTTCCAACCCCCTGCCTTGCCTTGTGGCTGCAGCACCGGTGTGTCACTTGGCCTGCTACATTGCAGCTGTGAGCAAGCAGAAGTGGACCAGGGGCCACACAGAGTCCTGCTGGATAGAGCTGCCGGAGCCACTGCTGCGAGATGACCCAGGTGTCAGTAATCTGATTACGGAATCTATCCTTGCCTCTGCATTTGCTGAATCTAGAACAGGACAGAAATCCTTAAGTTGGTGCAACTTTCCTCCCATTGCAGAAGTTTCTCTGCTGCTGACATAAGAGCTATAAAATGAAAAGTGGCAGAAATTCCCCCTCCCCCAATTTATTTATTTAGCATATGGCATATCATACATGGACTTGCAATATATATTAACATTTTACCTAGATTAAAAAAACACAAACAATAAAATATGAATGTTGCCAATCTTTGGACTTTTCTTTTTTAAATCATATTGTATCAATATGTATCACCAGGATAGGCAATATATTAAGAAATAAAGCAGGACAGGATTCAGGAGACAACAAGCCAATACATTTTGTGGGTATTGAAGTCATGGAATTTGCATTATATCAACTATTAATCAACTTATTTTGCTGTTGGAAAGAATAAAATAAAATAAATACTTCTCAGAATACCTTAGATACGTCTGCAGTTTAAACCTGTCCTGATAAAGGCAATATCAAAAACAGAAGAGAAGATATTAAAAAGTTAAAACTGTTTCTTGAATAAAAGGTCCATAATAAAAGTTAAGTTCAAAATCTGAAAAAGTTGCATAATGCTATTATGTCTCCCATTAAAAAAAATCCTCCTCCAAAGATATTAGAAAATAAATCAGAAAAATAAAGAACTCTTACATGCAATTCAGCAATTTTTCTGACTATTTAATTTAGTTTCCCAAACGTAAGCCATATTTACTGTTACTAGGGAGACTAGACCAAAGAAAGTCCCTATTATTAAGATCTAAAGATAAGAAGGTCAAAAATAAGAAATAAAATGCTGAATGTAAAGTTTTGCAAATAAATTTAACTTAAGATTAATTTTCACAACGGTTCTTATAAATACAAATGAAATCAATAATAAACTTGCTTCCACGTATCTCTATACACCTTCGTGACAGAAAGATGAAGCAACAGCTGGGGCTCAACTTCATATCTCCTGAATCCCAATATGAAGATGGCCCATGAATCATTATTAAATAACACAATGAAAGGTGTAACCTTTGTTTCATGTCTAGCCCAAAGCGAAGGCAGCTTAGATTTGTAATTAGCTATTCCTGTTTTAGAGTACCGTTTTCACTTTCCTCCCAATACTTCTTTTTTTTTTTGCCACGAATCTTGTATACTTCCTTGACAGTGCTATTGATGACAGAGTGATGAGATCTGCCCAGTTTCTACTGGCTACATTAGACTGTTGTTAGCATGCTCCACTGTTGCTCACTGGGCACTGTCTTGGATTGCAGGATAAGCTGGACACCTAACTTTTACAGAGGGCTCTGCCTGCTACTTTGGAATCACAGATTAGATTGGGCATTACATGAGCTTCTTCTATATACAGATTTGGCGTTCTGCTGAAACAATACTTGATCTGTTTTTTAAACATGGGTATAATGTTGAGAAGCTGTATTTAAAAAACCAGGCCTAGATTGCTCAGAAAGCTGTTTTAAACCAGAAAAGAAAACTGAGTTTGACCATCTGAGTGTTGCTGGCTGTCATCCAAATGAATGCATTATACATTTTCATACAATCATAAAATGTAAGGTTGGAAGTGATCTTGGAAATCCTTTAGCCCAACCTTGTCCACTGTAGGAATCTTCCATGATAGGATCCCTGAGAGGTGGCCATCCATACTTTGTTTAACTCACTGCTTTCTCTATTCTATGGTTGAACATAAGGAGTTATTTTTTAAGATGTCCAACTGACATCTGCATCTTTCAGTTGAATCCTATTGTCTTTTGTCCTGTATTCTGGAGAAAATCTGAGGAGGAATGCTCTGTCTTCCACATGACAGTCCTTTAGGTACTTCTATGTCTCCCAAAGTTTTTTCTTCTCCAGAATAAACACAGCTTGCGCTTATAACTAGTCTTTATACATTTTTCATTTCAAGCCCCTTATAATGTTTATGGTTCTCTTCTAGACACAGAATTTATCACAGAAAGATAATTTATCAATATCTTTCCTAAAATGTGGCTTCCAGAGTTGAATGAAATATTCTAGCTGTGATCTAAGCATCAGAGAATAGAGAAAGTGGATGTTTGTTATTGTAGCCTACAATTACAATTCCTTTCCCCCTCCCCCTTATTTTGGCAGCTCCATTACAATTGGCTCCTGTGCTGTCAGTGATCCACCAATTTCCCCCAAAATGTAGGGTTGTGGGGATTCATCATGAATCCTGAGACTTCCCTCTAGGAAATTTGCTATTCACCCTATCTTTGTAATCCATGAATTCAGTAATATTTTCGAGATCCTCAACCATGCCAGTTTTCTGTGCTTCTGTTGACAATGAATTTTGCATACCATATGTTTGACTGTTTTTAATGGGGTGGGGAACAGCAGCAACGTTTTGCATACCCCATAGGCTATTTCCATAAGATATGTCCAACTGTTACCAACCACAAAGTCAGAATTGGAGTCTCTGATCACCTGGTGACAGCACTGCCATTCATTTGCAGCAAATCACAATTATAGTGCACTGCAGAATAAGCAGAGTATTGGAAATGCTCATGCACATCGCTGACAGTGACGCAAGGTGCAGAAGAGGGATGCTAGGTGAATTAAGAGGAAGTACTCTGATATCACTCCTTACAGTCCCTCCTCTGTGATCTGTCAGTCAGACTATTTTTTGAACACACATCTAACCCTCTTTCAAAAGACACTCAACTCTTGTTTAAAAAAACAAGCCTGTGGTGCAGGACCTTACAGAACTGACCTGTTTGTTTTGGGAAGTAGGACTCTTCAGAAAGAGACTCCACTTTCTAACATTCCTGTATAAATTAATGGTTATTTGGTAGGTACTTCAGCAGAATTGTAACTTGCTAAATAAAGTTGTAAAAATATACAGAAGACTAAAAAGCTATCCTGGCAAACTAAGCAGAGTCCAGTAAGAGTTAAAAGAGGAGTGATTTAGTCACCTATGTTTGAACTAGAGTCGTTTGAAGGATATGATGTAAAACTGTAATCTCCAAACCACAAGTTGCCTTGGGGCAGTCCCTTAAACAACAGTGAAATTTCAGGAAGATTGTCTGGAAATTGTGGTTGAAAGCATGACATCTGAAGGTTAAGCACTGGAGCCAGATTCTGTGCTATATTTTTTGAAAAGACTGACCTTTCTCTGCTTGTATGAGAGACTGACCTTCAGGGAGAATGCAACAACTGCAATCACGATAAAAAAGAAGACAGAGAAAACAAAAATGCAATAGATCATACAACCCACCCACCCCCACCAACAAAAAAACCCCATGATTCAAGTTGGAATTGGAGATGATAATTTTGTGACTGCATTCATACAACATGCTGAGCCTATTTATTTATTTCAATATATTTGATTTGATTAATATGCTGCCTTTCCAGTAGCTGAAGCACCCAAGATAGCTAAGAACCAATAAAATATAAAGCATCAAACATCAGACAGACACAGAAACACTTCAAATAAATAATTTAAAATTAAATATTAACAGTTTAAGGCCAGGTGAAGCGGATAGATCTTAAAGACTCTTAAAGGCAGAGAATAAGTGTGGAACATAGTGTCTCTTTATACTGGCGTTTCTCTACTTTGGACACTTGAAAATGTTTGGACTAACTCTATGGCTGGCTGGGAACTTCTGGGAGTTGACGTCCACACCTCTTCAAGTAGCCAAGCTTGAGAAACATGTTTTCTGCAACTTGCCAAGGAAGTAAGTCTCTGTGACAGCAGGGACATCTTTGGAAGGGCCTCTTCTGCAGATCTTAATGCCTGTATGGGCTCATAATGACAAGAGTGGGAAGGTGCTCTGGGAAGGTGCTCTACTCTTAAGCCATTTAGGTTTTAACACCAGTATCTTAATTGTACTCAGGGTAGAACTTTCAATGTTTCAATATATTTCACCATGAGATACCGATATCTTGTACCGATAATCAGCCTAGCTAGTTGTCAGCATTCCAATGAAACTCCCTCATCTCCATTCAATAGTTTGAAACAAAGTCCATCCAAATAAGAAACTTTATTGAAGAAGTCATATTGGCACATCTGGGAAAACCCGAATCTGAAAGTTCCGGGTTTTCCCATCCCAAAAGAGAATTCAAAGACCTTCCCCTGCACCCCATCCGTCCATCACATGGTCCAATCAATTCTTCGTCCCATTTAGAGACATCTCCATCCAGGTGCAGTGTAACGTGTCCTTGACTCTGTAAGAAAGAATGTTGTTGTTATGTCTATTAATCTACTCCACTATGAAATCCCCCCTCCCAATTTCCCAGGCACTAACATGTGGCAGTTTGGAAATTTCCTGGTAAATATGGCTTCCAAACCTGACACTAGTATATTGTGCACCATTTTCAACCTAAGGTCAGTGCAGCAATTGGGGTGAGTAAAGATTTGGAATTATGCCAGGTAGTCTGACCCATTTACACTCATTTGCCCTCTGTCTGCCTCCATTTTTCAGCAAAATTATCTTTGTTGAAACTTTTTTTTAATCTTGCTTTGTTTCCTTTCCCACAGAACTACGATAGCAGCTTCAGAAATAAGGATGATTGCTAGATAGCTGCAAAATCTTTCTGCTGGCATCTATAGGGATTTTGGCAGCCCTGTGTGGTAGCTGTACTCCTAATATCCTGTAAGATCTGACTGAGAGATAATAAGAATACAGCTAAGCTTCTGCCAGCTGCTCATAACCTAGAAAGCTGGATTCCCACATTCTCATGTGTCAGATTTATTGAAGGGAAACACGAATTAGGTTACAAAATCTTGAAAATCACATAGGTGTCATGTAGCTCCCATTTTATGTTGCATATGACTATGTTAAAATGGCGTCTCTTTGATCCTCTGTTTAATTTCCTCTTGATGCAGGGAAGGAAGTAGTCGAAGGAAACCAAACTGATGCCCTTCAAGCTGTTCTTCCTCTTGACAGCTGCCAATGAAAATTTTAAGAGTTTGCTGCATGGCTTTCTCGCTTTATCCTAGGGTTACATTCCCCAAAATGCTCATGTAAACCAAGACACCAAACTAATGTAAAAAAGGGGGCTGTGGAACTGGTCTAAAATTTGAAACTAAAATGTGCTTGTAATTTTAGAGCATTGTTCTTACACATTATGTTACCTGTTTTTCCCTCCTTGTGCTGTGTTCTACATACTGTGAAAATGTGTTCTCTGTCTTTTCCACAACTGATGGTATAGTGCATGTGCTTAGCATCGCAGACAAAGAGGTAAAATGAATCACAGCACCACAACGTTTATTCATATTATTATGTTGCACGCAAGAGATTCACTTAGGTTGAAAGCTTGGCCTGGGGCTGAGAATGCTTCACTGGCTTCAATGCAGCCCAGTACATCCAACTTTGTTTCAAGGGTTAGAGAGATCTTTTTCCTTTTCTTTTTGGATAAGAACGTTGAACAAGATATTGATGGCCATTTTAACCCCAGAGTAACAGTAGTAGTAACTATCGCTGGAACCGAAGTAAGTAGAAGACAGATGCACAGCTAGAACACCACATGATGATTAATCTGTGAGTGAGGACAGAAACGGGTTTGGGATGGGTGGGTAAATGTTCAAGCAATTTTGGCAGGAAGAAGTCTTGGCATATTTCCGGACCTCAGGCACAAATGCATGATGTTAGCACAAATTGCATAATAATGATTTTTTTTGGCACATAAAGCAAAGGTTTGATTTAAAATGATTAATTGTGTAGTAGCTAATTTGCATAAAGTGAGGGTAGTCGATATTGCCAAGATCCGCTAAAATTTTACGTATGTATGTATGTATGTATGTACGTATGCATGCATGTGTGTATACCTTGAAGAAAATTGTACAGGTAATCCTTGATTTATGACCACATTTGAGCCCATAATATCTATTGCTAAGTGCGACAGTTAAGATAGTTTTTTCCTGTTTTACGACCTTTCTTGCCACAGTTGCTAAGTGAATCAGTGCAGTTGTTAAATTAATTACACAGCTGTTAAGTGAATCTGTCTTCCCCACTGACTTTCCTTGTCAGAAGGTCACAAAAGGTGATCACATAACCCCTGCAACGGTCATAAATATGAACCAGTTGCCAAGACTCTGATTTTTGATCACATGACCACGGGGATGCTGCAATGATCATAAGTGTGAAAAATGGTCATAAGTCATTTTTTTTCAGTGCCATTGTTAACTTCGAACGGTCATTAAATGAATTGTTGTAAGTCAAGGACTACGCATCTATGCATGAGAGAATTTCGTTTGAGGGGGGGGGTTACATCACTTTAATCACCAAAATAATATTGATTGATTAAAAGCTCTGGGGGAATTTTTTGTAAATTGAATGGGTATATGGATAACATTCTAGCCATAAGAATTTTTCGGTTCTGTTTTAAAATCATCATTCCTCAATATGCTCTTCCGTTTGGTAAGTCCTCCTTTCTGAAGGTATCTTAATAGCCTTCTTGGCAACAACTGGCACTCAAGAGTGGGACTTTTAAGTCATAGAGGTCACTTTCCTGCCTGATTAGATTGCAACTTGAAAGGAAGTGTGGTCGGGAACTGTCTGCTTCCTTTCCTTGCAAAAAAATGGTCCTTTCGTTTGCACAGATATCTGCAACAGGGTGAATAAAATGTGTATCAGGACCCAAATTTCATGACTTACCTGCATTTTTCTGATCTGAGGATACAATAATAAAAAGCAGGATTTGCAACATGATTCCACTTTGCACTTGTCATCATTTTTCTGTCATCCAGGATAGCTGTGGCTCAATAGACCATACTGGTTATTATTCCAGGGTTTATTTTCACACTGTTTCCCATTCTTCAAATTCTCTTGGTTAGTTTTAGGCCACTTTCCCTCTATGGTGTATAGCAGGTTCATATCATGCCCCAGTCGTCACCGAAAATTTGTCCTTGCTGTTACTTTACCACAGTGATGATGAATTCTCCATTCTACCACTGCACCTATGAGATATTGAAATTTTATCGCTTTTAAAGAAACCCTTTATGACAAAAAATGTGCTAATCTATGGGCTTTCTGTTGCAAGGAATTTATGGATCTACAGTTTAGTCTGGCCTTTTTCATAAGACTTCAGGAAGCTAAGAATCAAAACAACAAACAAGCAACATAAAACCACTTCCATAGCATAATTTTTAAAATCCTCCAAATCCTTCAAACTTATTAAATAAATTAAATTAAATTAAAAAGAAGAATTTTTGCAGAAAGGAATCAGCTTCTAGCAATCATCCCTGTAATGTGACAAGCTATTATTCCCAAAAAGCTCTCGAACTGGGAATATAGGGAAACTATTTTTTTTAATGGTATGCCTGTAGGCTACCCATTTTACTATCTCCTTCCTTAATGTAGTAGGACATTTTGGGCATGATACCTTGACACCAGGTATTTAATTGTTGCACTAAAGCTCATAATAAGCATATTCAATTAAGCAATACCATTTGTTTCATTCTGTCTTCTGCTGAGGAAGCCCTAAATTTAGATAAAAAATATTTACATCTAAGTGCCAGGTTTAGGCAATGGACAAACTGACTGCTTTCATAATGCAAGCTATTAAATAATCACATCTTATATTGCTGGAGGCTTTGACCTAAAATGCTGTCTCTAAAGAGCATCAGCAAATATTTTTGTATCTTATAGCCACTGTGCTACATTACAGATTTACGGTTCGAGATTGAGATTTAGTGCCTAAACTGGACTGTAAAGGGTATGTGGGACTGCCA
>JANHFL010009287.1:199806-211460 GCA_032468155.1 Oxyrhabdium leporinum | reverse complement strand
TCTTGGGGTAGTTTATAAAGAGAGTAGAATTGTCTCACCCAGCAACACAGTCTCTCTTCACTGCTTCCCTCACTCCTGCACAGTCTTAGGTGTTCTGATTGCCTCCAGTCAGGGCCTCCATTTTGGCTGCTGCTGTTCTTCATCTTCGGATCAGATTCAGATCAGATTTTCCAAGTCAGGGAAGAGAGATGCAGCTCTCCTCAACCTACAAGGTGCCCCCCTCCCTTTACTTCAGGGTGGCTATGGTTCCTTTCAGAGCCCTCCGACAGGAAAAATTTAGGGCAGGGCCGTGGAGTTTATGATCCTTGCTCCCGCCGCCGCCGGAAGTGCAACCGGAAAACTGTTATGAGTTCTTGAAGTTCCCAAACTGGAGGGAAAAAAATGTGACGGGAAAAAGGAAAGATTCAAAAATATACATTTCATTTGCAACATGAAGAACTTCATTTTTAAAAAAAAATAAGATTTCATTTATCCAATGAAATCAACATAATTCTTATAGGGCAGAGAGAGACCTTCCATGTCTTCCATGGGTGGGCAATTCCTATCCTTGATTCATTTTTCACATCTTTAAGGCAAAGGAACACTTCTCTATACTCATCCAGTTAATAATATGAACAGGGTTTAAGTTAGCTCCTTTCTCCAGCTACCCTGCAGGAAGTAAGCCATTGTGTAAAACCTGGAGGTCTTAAAACAAGGGAAGAGACCTTTCTGGTGGCTAAGGACAACACATAACTTTTGAGGGAGTTGGGTGTGATCTTATTATATATTTGTTACAGAATTGCACTAACTATATTTTGATTGGCAATTATACTGCAGTTTTCATCTTTTCCTCAACTTAAAATAATTATAAAAACTTGAACAGTTTACAACACCCATAGGTAGTATTTTGAGGGATGCAGAGGGAAGTACTTGAAATTTACAGGCAGAGCCAAGGTTGCCCCCCACTATCTTAAAAAGGAAGTATGGTATGAATTTAATGATGAATGGATGGGCTGATGGATGCATTTCACATGAGCATTTCTCCACTTACTTTACTATACCTTGAGTCAAGAAGCTAGGTCTAGCAGAATAACAGAGTCGGAGGTCTTCTAGTCCAACTCCCTGCTCAAACAGGAAACCCTATACCATTTCAGACAAACAGTTGTCCAATCTCTTCTTAAAAACCTCCAGTGTTGGAATGCCCACAACTTCTGGAGATAAGTCATTCCACACCAACCGATGTTGGAGCATCCTCAATTTTTGGAGGCAAGTCATTCCATTGATTAATTGTTCTAACTCTGGGAGAGTTAGAACTCTGATGAGTTCTTGTCCCAAGAAAAATACAGGGAAAGCACCCATTAGGACGTCTCTACATTTCCAAAATGACCATTGATGGGAGTAGCAAATGACAAAACAAGAGATATCATGATACAAGCTTCAACTTGTTTTTTGTCAAAATGTTCTGATGTTGCATGCACATAGGCAAATGGGGAAGTGTACAATATATTGTTCGATTTAATCACGCTGATAAAATTGTCTGCAGATACCCCAGGAAAGCAGAAATTCAGAAATTCAGTTCTCCCTACAAACATATTAGGAATAGCATGATGATTAAATGCACATTAAAATGTGTGTTACAGAGAAGTCCCATAATTTCAACAAACAATGCATTTCAGTGAGTGAAAATCAAATGGCACTTGCTGCAATTTGCCAGAACTCCTTATATGTTTGTTTCCTGATTAGAGTTTGGAATGAAATCTAGTTACTTCCTCCACGCAGGTGCTTTTCACAGTTGGTTGAAAAAGTCATTTTTTAATTAAGACCATTTCCTCAAATGCAATATTTTTCATTGCTCATTATCTCAACCCACCATAATTAAAAAGGAAGGCCTGAGGCTAGAAATGATGATTTGGCTCAATTTTAATCTCTGAAATGGCGCAAACAAACCAGAAAAGGATCAGACTAGGTCTTCCTCAAAAAAACCCAAAACCTTCTGAAAATGACTTTGGAGAATATCAAAAGTTGGACAGTTGGAGAAGACCCTGGGTAGACCTCTGAGAATAGATTATGCATTGAGTCTATAACCCTGCCTTTCTAATCCTAATGATTAAATACTGACGGAGCAGGATGTGAAGGTAACTGGATTAATTATTTCTATACCTCAGTAAAATCAAATTAATTTGTAACCCTACACTTAATAACAAAGAAGCTACTTGTGAAAATAAGGTTGAAGTAAAAGTTGAGATATCATGACTATAACTGGTCACTGATGACTATGGTGGAGACAAGGCTCTTTAAAACAAAGGAAAATAAAATAAATTGTGAATCATATTTCACCAGCCTTCATTCAGATTGAGAGTAAACTAAGCTATTTCCCCCATTTAAGAAATATCTAGGTTTATTTCCATTGTAGTTCAGATTGACAATAATCTGAGTTTATTTTCCCTTTTAAGGAAGTTACTATTTTATTTCCATCCTAGTTGAGATTGAGAATAAACTGAATTATTGTCCCCATTTAGGAAGTAACATGGTTTATTTCCATCAGAGTTATATTCAGTTGTCCAACTCTCTTGAGCCTCCAACTGCCTGCTCTGACAATGTTCAAGCCCTCAGGCAAAACTTCTTTCCCACTCCTTCCTTATTTTTCCAGCCTTCCTCTTCCTTCTCTGTGAGCCTTCCTGACAACGTCTTCTCCAGCAGTCATAAGGATGACTGGAAGAGTTCTCACCAGGACTTCTGCTGTACCAGCATTTTCTAAACAAGAACAGTCCAAATTGTTGGGAATATATTACCATAGGGATTTGGAATTCTGAAAGTTGTGTTTGTTGGGTGAGGATGTTGGCTTATTGATAGGCAGGGGCTGAATTTGGCTAAGTAAAGAAGAAAGGAAGAGGATTCTTTCCCAATTCAGCACAAAGTTTTAGTTCCAGCAATGTAGATAGTCCTCAACTTACGGCCACTATTAAGCCCAAAATGTATTTTGCTAAGTGAGACAGTTGTTGATTGAAATTTGCCCCTTAACGACCTTTCTGACCACAGTTGTTAAGTGAACCACTACAGTTGTTAACTTGGTAACAAGACTGTTAAGTAAAATTGGCTTCCCCATTGACTTTGCTTGTCAGAAGGTTGCAAAAGGTGATCACATGACCCCCTGGGACACTGCAACAGTCATCAATATGAATCCATTTCCAAGTGTCTGAATTTTTTTTGTTACATGATCTTGGGGATGCTGAAATGGTTTTGTGAAAAACAGTCATAAGTCACTTTTATCAGTGCCATAGTAACTTCAAACAGTCACCGAGTGAATTGTTATAAGTCAAAGATGAAAAGCCATATTGATTGCAAGACACAAAATTCGGAAACTGCATCTTTATTAGCTTAACGGAAATTTCATGATTTCAGTCCAAGAGCTCTTCATTGTATAAGATGGCGGGAAGTGATGTAGATCGGAACAAGAACAAATGGAGCTAATGTCAATCAAACTTGGGTTGTTGGCAGTGATGGGATTCAGCCGGTTTGGGTGAACTGGTATTTATGATTTTGTGCAGTTCAGAGAACCAGCAAATCCCACCACTGGCTGGCCCCACCCTGCCCAATCACTCCACATCTCGTCCGCTTGCCCAGCATAGCTGCTGCTGCTCTCTGTCTGGCTCCCTTGCTTGCCTCAAGCACACGGTCTCTGAGGACCCTGTCAGCTTGCCTGTCTTCGGCTACATCCCACGTGGTGCTCTCCCCATGGCCCAGCTGAGCTGCCCTGATCTGCCTGGAAGCCTGGGTGAGCCTTCAAGCAGCAAGGCCCAAATCCTGTTCTAGTTGCCTCCCACGTGGCCCAGCCAGCTTGCCTTCCTTCCGCACGGCTGAATCCCATGAAGCACTCTCCGTGCGGCCCAGCTGAGCTGCCCTGATCTGGGTGAGTGACTACAAGCAGCAAGGCCTGAATCTCAATTTAGCAGCCTCCCACATGGCCTAGCCAGTTTGCCTGCCTTCCCCGTTGCCTTCCCCGCTGTCCCTGAGGCCCAGCTGGCTTGCCTGCTGTCGCCTCCTCATTGCTCGCTGGCAAGCAATGCTGCAGGGACAGATTTCCTGCATACCATTCTGAGCCCCTTCCCCCCCCTGCCCTTGGGCTGACAAAATAAAAGCCCATCTAAAGATTGTGACTGTCTGCTGAGCCTACCTGGTGCATGCTGGCAAAAGGAGGCTAGGGGGAAAAGAAGAGAAGGGCCGATGGAAATGCCCCATTTTCCACCTCCATTGGGCTATCTGCACCACGCTGGATTGGTATGGGGAGGTGGGGGGGGGGAAAGGGAAAAAGCCTACTCAGCTACTCACCAGCACAATGGAGAATCTCTCTTCCAGCTTGTCTGTTCGGGCATTGGGAGCTTGAGGAGTAGATTGTTTACCCTGAAGTTCGTCTGCTGCTGCTCCAAGCCCAGCTCTGGCTGCAGCCGACCATCTTCCAGCGCTTGTGCAGGGGATCCCGGGAGCGGCAGCATATTGCATGCTTTTCACTCCAAGCAGCCTGAACTGGAAAACACATGGCTGGGGCGGAGGAGCGGTCCTCCTTAACAAGCTCCAAACTGTTGCTGCTGCTGCAAGCCTGGGTTCCCCGCACGAGTGCTGGTTGGTACTCCTTCCCCTCTCAGTCAGCCAGTGCTCCCCTCTCGCTCCAGGCACCGATTCCCCCAATGCTCCATGTGCTCAACCTCCCAAAATTTTAAAGAGTTAGAGCCACAGGGAGGCAAGGTACACTCATCTCTGTTTCCCTTTACGACTGGCCTTGGAAAAGCCCACCCTCACAATCGCATGCCTGCAGCCAGAGCCAAAACTTAATCCAGGAAAGGGAGACATCTGGATAGTGGATGGAATGGACATATAATTGGAAATATTTAAAAGTGAAACAGTTAATATGCAGACGAAGTTTAATTCAGAAGTTAGTCATTAATAAACTATATCAAAAGTGGATTTAAAGTGGAGTATATACTTTTTGTTTTGGTGGGTATTTTTTTGTATGTGCAAATTTTATTATTGCCTGGTGCATGTTTAGCACTATGGTGGCACCAACAATAATTGGACAATAGATGTGATCTGTGTTTAACAATAGTTTCAGATAATTGGATCTCGTGAAATAATTATGGCTTTTACTTTAATGCCATCAGGTGGACCCTGTTTATCTGATTATTATATGCCTGGTGGGATTGTGTCTTCTGGAATCTAGTTAGTTATAACTCTTCACTCATGCTATATCTAGAACCAATGGTAATACTAGACTGTTATGTGGAAACACACAGTTCTTTTCTGTGTGCTGTTCAATATCTTAATATTTTAATGCAGTTATTTCATTAAATGGGGCACCCTCAATGTGAAACTGGAGCCAAATTAAACCATCAGATGATTTAATTTGACCTCATGCTGCTAGCAGACACATCTTTGTTAATGCCTTTAGATGTGATTCTAAAGGATAAAGTTACAGGATTTTACTGAGAGAAGTTGTCATCAAGGAAATTGATCTCCCAGTTTTGTAAAACAACAAGCAACAGGTCTATATAAACAGTTTTAAGCAGCTTTCTAGCAGGAAAAAAAACATCTAGATTTAACAAGTTAACTCTACACACACATGATTCAGCCTGAGGGTCTTTGATGCTCTCTGATATTGGTTGTTTTCTTGCAGACTAGGTAACATCATCAGTTCTAGTAAGGGGTGGAATTTGCTCTCAATTTATATTCTAATGGATTGCTCTATCAGTGTTGGTGGGGGTGGTTTTAGAGTTTCTTTGGTCGGGCTGTTTACTGTTGACTTGTTTATTGATAGAGGTGCAGTTTCCTTGATTGTTGGTCTGATGTTCATCTTGGAGTTAATCTATGGGTGCTGCATGCTGGTGTAGAGGTGCTTGGGTTTTTTTGTTCCCTTTTTGGCTTGTTGATTGTCTCTTTTGTATAACTTATAGATATTGTTTATGCCTACATGTCTACTGATGGCTAATTTGTCAGAGTGCCAGGCTTCTTAGGAATTCTCATTTTTGGACTTGGCTTGCTCTAGGATGGTCACAGTTTCCCAATCTATCCATATGTTGTGAAATTAAATTAAAGAGTTTTCATCATGTCTTCTGACTGATAGTTGGTGTTCACGGAGGCATTCTGCCAGTCTTCTGTCTGTTTGCCCTATGTAGTTGTTGCAGTCATTACATGTATATTGTAGATTAGTCCTCATTTTTCTTTTGGGGCTGACGGATCTTTGCTTAGGATGTTTTGAAGGGCTTTAATTGGCTTGTGTGCTATGTTGATTCCATGCAGTTGTAGTAATCTGTAGTAATCTGAGATGTTCTTGGCTTATGGCAGTGTATTCTTGTTAGAGTTTGTGTTGGTTGTGCAGTATCAAGTTGAGTGGTCAGGCACTTTTTGATAAAGTTGTGTGGATATCCATTTTGTTGGAATATGTTGTACAGATGCTCTGTTTCCCCTTTCTACTGTTCAGGATTGCAGCAGAGAGTTGGCGTTCATCTAAATAAAGTTCTCGCACAGCTTCTCTTGTGGGAGGTTGAGTTGCTGCTTTGGTAGTGAAGCACTTGGTTGGCGTGGGGTAGTGTTTGTGTACACTTGTATTTCTAGTTTGTCATTGCGGTCTCTGCTAATCAAGGTGTCCTGGAGGGTTAGTGAGTTGTTTTCTTCTCTGATAAACTGGATTATTTTGAAAATGTTGTTGTTGGTTCTCTGTTGACAACTACTCAATAGATAATGCAACACTACATTTAGATTGGAAGAATTAAATGGAGGAAAATGGTAAACTGGTTAGACTTAAGAGCTTATGAGCTTAGAGACCAGAAAGGGAAGGGGAGGATTCTGAAGGAGAGAAACGTAAGTACTGTTCATGGACAGAGAACAGATGGAAATGAGAGACAACAGAGCCTCCCTTTACTGTTAATCAATTCCTTCAGGTCACGGTGTCTCCCTTTCCTATTTTCTCAGCATCTTAAATCTCAGCCTGCCTTTTATGATATCTGCTTTACAATTTTCCTCTCAGATTTCTAGCTCATCTCCCTACTTGACCTTTGACAAAACTGATCTTGGTGCATTGCTACTGTTTCTCATCAGAACTTTGGGTAGGGAAGAATGCAGGAACTTTCATTACATATTTGTAGTACTCTCGAACACAAAACCTATAACTATTAAAGCACAATACCAGTCACGTTTATTTAGATTTCACTGTGGATTTCTCAGTCCTATCCAAGATATACGATGCCCATGTTCCACTGGACTAGTGCTGAAATATTCAGGATTCTATAGTACTTGGGTATGTAACAGGAACAAATTTTAAAGATAGCAAATTTGATTTTAGCACGTATATTAAAATTCCTTTTTAAAAAAACAAAATAGCAAATATAAGAAAATAAATTAGGATTGACCCCTAGCAATTCACAAAGAGGGGAGTTTCAATATTCTTTGCTTGAAAAGGGAAGATGGTAATAATGAACTTATTTGTATATTACTTACAGAGATACACATGGATTAGTTAACTATAACTAATGAATACTTTCTTAGCACCTCAAACACTAACACATTCATGACATCAGTTTTCATTGACTACTACTTCATCAGGTTCACATCTCTCTCTCTCTCTCTCTCTCTCTCTCTCTCTCTCTCTCTCTCTCTCTCTGTCTCTGTCTCTGTCTCTGTCTCTTTCTTTTTTATGGAACACTAGCACATTGGAGCTGACCTTTTATAAGTATCTTATAGGCATGATTTACATTTTTAAGCCACCTACCAACAATAGTTGTTTGGATTGCAATTAAAATCTTCTCAGTCAAAAGCAGAAATAGCTTGAGCAATTTTTACAGATTTAGGGGTTGCAATTCAGCATAGCAATTTTCAAGGTGGCAATGCACTCCTTCTATTGAAATGGTTATGTCATCAGAAGTTGTGGAACTGAAACATTTCACATTATTTTCAGGGTTTCAAGGGTGGAAAAGAAGTGAAAACAAAACTAAATCTCCATTCACACCTTTAAAAAGTTTTAAAAGAATCTTTTAGGGCTGATTTTTGGCCTTTATAAAGGAAGGATAGGGTTGGAGAGATTTAAGAATGGGGATGACAATGATTTTTTTCCTCCCAGTCTTAAACTTTTCCAATTGCAGGTCTGATTATCCTAAATGCGGGAATAGAAATGGGAAAAATTGGCCTCCAAGAAGCTTACAGCTTCTATCTCTATTTAATTGATTTTTTTTTAAAAAGGGATGATGAAATTCAGCAGTTTTGCTACTAAATTTCTGCAGTATAGTTCAGGGTCCTGGGAAACTTCAGTATTATTCTACAAAACAAAATAGATTAAGAAACCTATGCTATACAGGTTGGTACAACTTTTATTCTACTAATTATTGTAACAGAATTTACAATAATTGTTTTTTGCCCTCCTGGCAAAAACACCTCCCCCCACCATGGTGCAGGAAGCCGACTAGGTCACACTCACCATGGCCTCACCCACTCAGCAACTGGACAGAGAACCCATTGCTAAAAATTTTGAAGTTCGCCCCTGCTCATATATACCTAAGGCTTCAAGGCTATGGTTGGGGGATAAGTTGTTGATATTATCCAGAATGCTGCCATTTTAACAGACCACTAAGATTTTTGAAGCAGAGTTTATTTGATGACAAATATATTGTCCATCCCAACTATGTTCATAGCGTAGGAAGGGGTCATCTAAGCCACTGAATCCAACCCCATTTTCATTGTGAATGAATGTCCAAAGGCACTAGAATTATTTCTCTTCTGTAAAGATATTCAGAACAAACAATAGAAATGGAGAAAAATATTGTTGTGTATCTCTAAGTCAACAGCTACCTTGCTAAATCTAACCTTTTTCAGATTTATAAATATAAAGTGCTGAAAAGTTGCTTGCTTTAACAATGAAATTGCTCACAGAATTTTTTATATCCTGAACTGACATTTAACAAGTTTTGTTTTTTTTTAAAGAAACAAACTCAGAGTAGACAATAGTAATGATATCTCTGTAATAGCTGAGTAGTTTATATAATACCAGAACCTGTAGATGAGAATTTAACCTTTATTGTAGCTAGAATGAAATAAAAGAAATTGTCAAATGAAAAATGCAACCCTATTACTGTGTTTCTTGTTGGGTTATTTTTTTTAATGCTTTTATCCTGTATTCTGATGTAAATGTCTACGAGGTATCTTTGGAGTCTGAACAGAGTAGACATAAAATGAATAAACAAGCAAAGAAATCCTAGCTAGACTCAATTTATGTCTTATTGATAAACTTTATGTTCAGCTGAATCTCATAAAATAATTCAAAATTGATTAATACAATATTAAATTGTCTCTTTATGTATTACTTGTATGATGACAAACAATTATATAGTTTTATTTTATATCATATCATATCATATCATGTCATATCATATCATATTATAATATTTTGAGTTTTAAGAAAATATATTCTCCAGAATGGCAAATATACATTTAAAGCTTCTTCTGTACATTGAAACACAGCTTCTTCTGGAAATTTTGGAAACGTTTGATTAGCTTTTGCCACTTTTTATTTATATATTTGCTTAAATACTAATTTATATCTTGCTTTTACATTTCTTTGTGTCTTATTCATCTTTCCTAGCCATTCCTTCTTAAAATGTCTTAATAAATGAAATAGCAATAGCACTTAGACCTATATACTGCTTCACAGTGCTTTACAGCCCTCTCTAAGCAGTTTACAGAGTCAGCATATTGCCCACAACAATCTGGGCCCTCATTTTACTGACCTTGGAAGATGGAAGGCTGAGTCAACCTTGAGCTGGTGAGACTCAAACTCCTGGAGTGAGCAGTGAGTTAACCTGCTATACTGCACTCTAACCACTGCACCACCACGGCTCTTGAAAATGTTGAGGTTGCAGACTTTGCAGAGTTATTCTTTCAGAAACAGCCAGCAATAACAATATGCCTCACATAATTACACAAGAAAAAAGAAAGTGCACATGGACAGCCAGTTAGAACCACATAATGTTCCAATATTAAACAATAAAACTAAATAGATTTTTGCACATAACTTCTACATACAACTTATAACATATTTGCTCATGCATGTATGCTACACACACAATATTTGTCATGTATTGAGCCAATCTGACTATCTTAATGTCCAATTCTGTTGCTTTTCTAATCCTTTGAAATGCATTCAAAGACAAATCTAATGACATATGACTATATTATGCCTATTATCCCAGAAGCCAGAATTCACAAATATTATAATGATCAGATGGACAATTTTTTCTTGTGCAAATTAGAGCTTCATAATGAGGAAATCCAGATCTCGGACTTACATAGCATTCTGTATTCCATGTATTACCTGGCTCCAATGTTGCAAGCCAGGTCTATCCTTACTGTCTTAATGTATCGGAGTCTCAAATTAGTAAGATAGTGAGCAACCAGTGGCAGCATCATGCTCGACAAACTGCACTTATAAATGTGTTACTCTGCTGCTTTATTTTAATTCCCAAGCTAGCCTGATATCCTAGCCTTTATTTTAATTCCCAAGCTAGTCTTATTTCTTTGGAAGATTGATATAATCCTTCATCTTCTGTACCAACACTCTGGACAGGTCACAGAATAATAAAAACATAAGCTATAAAAACTTCAAAAAAACTTCTGATGTATCAAAGACAACACTTCCCTATATGTACATATTCAATTGTACTGGGTACCAGCCTCACTCGACTCCAAACCTCATGGGAAGAGCCAGCTCTTCAAGGCCTTACGAACTCTCAGGGAGAGGAGTGTTCCACAGAGCAGAGTCTGCCACAGAGAAGGTGCGCTCCCTAGGTCTTATGAGATTACAGCATTTAAAGAAGGGACCTGGAGTGCACCCACCATATCAGACCTGGTGGAATGGGCAGACACTCTCCAGGAGAAGTTATCCTACATATGAAAGATGCTATCCTACCCTTTGCTCCTAGCTGCAAAATTTATAAGGGCATCTCAATGTATGACTCATTTCAGGTAGTAAATAATTGGCGCCATCGTTCACGATAGTCATTCTTCATCATGCTCTGGCTAATGGGGAAGATGCTATGTGAATAACAAGTTTAAAGAGAATTACTTACATTTTAATTTAGGTTTTGAGAACTTCCCAAACAAAACATCTGTCTGAGTCTGAGGCCTCATGGACAGAACACGTGAAGAGAAACTGCAGATAGTAGTCTATTATGTTTCTAGGATGATTATTGGGCAACAGGTCTTTCAGCAATAAGCAAAACATAACAAACTAGGAAAACATTTGAGAAATGTTGCAACGATAGCACATTCTTGCAGCTTAACCCAATCACATATTGCTTTTGTGGACCAGGAGGAATTATACTGCTGGAGAATTAGGCCAGAAATAGGTGTCCTCAGCTCTGTATTTATGTTCCTAGTGCTTTCTTAAGATCAAGCTGCCAAAATCTGACTGAAAGATCACCAACTTTGGATAGCATGGTTTTTGCCATTGGGACAGTGGGGGAAGCAAAAATTAGGATCTATTAGGGATGGCAGATTGAGTTTATTTAATTATTAGGTATTTTTACTTTTCTTGTAGTAGTTCAAGGCAGCATCTACAACCCTTTCTTCTCTAGTGATCTCCACAATAATCTGATGAAATAAGTTGACTGGAGAAATAGTGACTGGTCCAAAGTTTC
>JANHFL010009287.1:170608-192550 GCA_032468155.1 Oxyrhabdium leporinum | reverse complement strand
TGCAGTGATTCACTTAACAACTGTGGCAAGAAAGGTCATAAAATGGGGCAAAAGTCACTTAACAAATGTCTCACTTAGCAACAGAAATTTTGGGCTCAATTGTGGTTGTAAGTCAAGGAATACCTGTACAGGATCTTCTTTGGGTCAGATTTAATTGCAATGTTTCACGGAACCAAAAAATGCTGCCGAAGGCCTGCCCCAATATTAAACTCAAAGTTGTCAAAACATTAACATATTGCGCACAGTTCTACTTTATGTTTTCATTATAAAATCCTTTTCTATTGGACACTTCAAAGTAGCGTGTTTAATGTTTGGTAATCTTGTGGGTTCCTCATGCTTACTGAGAATCTCCTGGGATTTGCTATGAAATGCAGGTTTTCAAGCAAACTATCCATTTTTTTTTGACTCAGCCAGCGATATCAGTCTTTATGTAAAGTTTAGAATGAACACATGCTTGAAAGTGACAAAAGCATTTATTTGGGGCAATGAGTTGGGAGGAGAGAGGGCCAATCAGCATTTCCTGAAACAGGATGGGATATACTGGACAAACCTGACCATTAAATTTATCTTAATTGCAGCATCAGTTAAAGCTATTAAGATATGATCATGGGAGGAAGAAAAGGGGAGAGCTGTATCTGTTGAATTACTGTGTGTACACTTATTTCCTTCTCTCTTTCTTTCTGCTAAGATTCATGTTACAGGTGAAATGGATCTTAACGGTCATCTAGTCTAACCTTTGCTCATTGTAGAAATTGGGAAAATGAGCGAATCCCTGAGAAATGGCCACCCAGCGTCTGTTTAAAATACTCCAGGGAAAGATAGCGCAACATCTGAAACAATTGATTCCACTGCTAAACAGCTATAGGAACTTCTTGTGATGTTTAGTTTTCATAGAGTTTCTACACTTCCTGGAGAAACAGATTAAAAGTTGGTGCTGTTTTATATAGCACTTATGTATTTGATCTTCAGTTCTCCAGAAATATTGTATCCAACACTATACCTCGGAGGGGGGGGGGCACGAAGAAGAAGGAGTCAAGCTTTTCTCCAAAGCACCTAAGAGCAAGACAAGAAGCAATAGATAGAAACTAATCAAGGAGAGAAGCAACGTAGAACTAAGGAGAGATTTACTGACAGTTAGAACAACTAATGAATGGAACAACTTGCCTCTAGAAGATATAAATGCTCCAACACTGGAGGTTTTAAGAAGAGATTGGACATCATTTGTCTGAAATGGTATAGGGTTTCCTGCCTTAGAAGGGGGTCGGACTAGAAGACATCCAAGGACCCTTCTATGCTATTCTATGCTATTCTAAAACATATTTTATTATTTTTCATAGTAACAAAGGTTCAGCTGCAACATCATTAGAAGCCTGACACATCAGGACAGCAATAATCCAGATGATCACTGTAGGCAGGGCCAGCCAGAGGTGGGATTTGGCAGTTCGCCGAACTGCACAGAATCTTTGCTAAGAGTCCACCTGAACCCTTGCAAACCCCCAGCAGCCCACCCCTGTAGATGACCAAAAGAAAAATCCAACCCAACAAATCAATAGATATATAGATATATATTTTAAGTGGTTTGTGGCATGAGAGAGAGGTATCATTCTGGATTTTTATTTTAGTCATGTAAGTGCTGTGGAGACTTTTGGTCGCTCAGCAGAAAGGCTAAGTGGTATCATAAGATTAATAGCAAGACTTCAAATATGTTCTTGAGAATCTTTGATGAAAACAACATCCCCAATACCTTACTATGCAAAGTCTAGTTACAAGTTGTAGCCTCCTGTTCTCCAACATCTGACTCGGTCCTTGGATAAACTAGCCTCTTCTTAATCTAAAACTTTTTAAATTTTTTGCTTTAAGTGTAAAGCCTAAAAGCACTATTGTGGAATCAAGAGTGGCCTGCTGCTGCTGCATGTTGTGGCCTCATCATTGAAAGAAAACCTGTGACACACTTTTTTAAAAAAACAATGCAGTAAAACAACAACAAAAAAGGTTAGAACTCTATATAAAGGTGAGAAGTCTCAGAGAAGAGATTGCTTTCCTTCTACTCATGGAAGCTCATCTCTCTGGGAGATGAACCTTCCACCAAATGGATATTACCGCCCAAGAGGAAAGAAGAAAGGTTTGTTTCATCTCTCCATGAATATAATCTCTACAATGGATGGTGCACACACAAGATGTTCTGTTTGGAGTGAGCACAAATAGGCCACTTGCAACTAGGCAACCCTGGGAAGACAAAGTCTTGGATTCCTTCCCAGTGACGCTTCTGAAGATCTCTGCTTTTCTGGTACTAATGAATGCAGAGAAACAATGCTTTGGAGCAAGACTGCTGTAAGAGCAGGCTGGTGGAATTTTTTAATTTAATTTAATTTTTTATTTATTTATGAAACTTATTTGCCACCCGTCTCTCAGTTCATGCGACTGTGAGCAGCTATGTTTTGACTTTTCAGATGATGCCCTAAAGATTTGTATGAGTTATGAGTTTCTTTGTGTGGAAAAGAGGGATCCCTCAGGAGGATCACTCACTCCTAATGTAGAAGTTCCGCTTGCAAACCTTTTTGTGTTTCTCTCTTTAAGAAGAAATGCAGAATGCCACTGTTATGCAGTTATATTCAGAAAGCATCATAAGCAGGTATAACATAGTTGTTGACAGAAGATTGTAATGAGTTTTCCCACTGATAGCAGGGATGGGGGTGTGGAGTGTCTGGGGGAAGGAAAATCTGGCCAGGGCTTGTACAGGAAATGAAGTTCCCATTCAATTTTAAGAGGCTCATGCAGGACAGAGCAGATGTACAGCATAAGCTGCAGTTACCTCAAATGACCTTCCACAGCAAACACGGCTTTCATAAAATGCCAACAGCAAATGATCAGCTCTTAAGAGCATGTGGAAGATTGATCTCCATTCAGTTCACAATTGCATCATCATGGAAACATAGAAAACTGATGGTCGAAAAAGACCTAGTGGTCCATCAAAACAGTCTTGGTGAATTATTTGTGAATAAATGATGGAAGGGCCATCCCAGGGCATCCATAAAGATGTATTGAAATCATTTAAAAAATCCACTGTTCTATCTACAGGAGGAGAATTTTAATGTAATTCTTTACATTGAACAATCTTTACTTGGGCATGTATACACAACAACTTTGCATACAATAGGGCTACCAGTTTGGAACTGCAAAGATCTGGATGACCAGGAGCTCACAGCAATGAGACACTGAGAATCTAACACTTTCTGCCTTTTAATGATTGTCCAGTTTTGTTTTGTTTTTTAGATCCTAGACATGATAGCCCTAACTTCAGGGAACACTGATGTCCTTATTTCCTACTGATTAAATATTGAGCAAACTATTGCTGCCAGTTTCTGGGGGAAAAACTTTCAGGTTCTACAATATCAGCCATCAGCTCCTCATACAGGGGCTGGATAGACATCAGTTGAGAATTCTGTAGCTTTTGACTTACCAAATGTTAACATTAAATGACTTATCCTGTTTCCCATTGGAGGTGAATAAAATATTCAGAGTTTCAAATATTCGGTTATCCTAGAAGGCCTGTCTGTAACTGTAATCCTATGATTACGTTTGAAAATAATCTTAAAAAAGATGATGCATAAATTCAGAAATCCAACACTGAGTCAACCTTTCTATATTCAAATTGGTTTGAAAGTTCCATTACAGTTGTGTTATATTGGTTTTACAACATTTCCAGTGCATATATTACACCATGTCATACTGTTCTGTGATATTATGTGTGACCATAGCCACTGTCAGAAAGTTTGTATCACACCTTCCTGATTGCTTGGAAATGAACATCATTTCCCATACATCTCCAGATGGAAAAAAGAGAAGGAGAAGACCAACCACTGAGTGTCTATGGAAATTCTCAGTCATCCATGTCATGGTTATCCCAAAGGTCCCTTTTCAAGAGGCAACTGGACTTTCTTTGTTTTTCCTTGAAGAAATTTTGCTTCTCATCCAAGAAGCTTCTTTAGTTCTGACTGAATAGTGGGGAATGGAAGGATTAATATCCCTTGCAGTCATCTGGTCATTTGTACTCTTTCTGAGAAAGAGAAAGCTCTCAAAGAGTGCTAACGATCAGATGACTGCAAGGAACTTAAATCCTTCCATTCCCCACCATTCAGTCAGAACTGAAGAAGCTTCTTGGATGAGAAGCGAAACTTCTTCAAGGAAAAACAAAGAAAATCCAGTTGGCAGTTCTCAATCACTGAGAGTAAACTGAGCATCTTTATATCAAGATGGGAGACTAACAAGAGCAATCACTTAGTTTAAGTGTTCCAGGATATCGGAGGGCATTGGACTTATTTTAAAAACTGAAGCTTTTTAAAAAAATGTTTTCTATTATGCAAGTAAACTAAGGTTGAATGATTAACAGAAATGAGAAATCCAAATCAGGTATTTGAAATCAGGTGAATGATGTACAGTACGCTCAGAATCAGAGCATTGCGTATCACCCCATCATTCTCCAGAAAAAATATTGATCAGCCCTTTTCTGCTCATTTCTCTAGGATAGAATATCCCAAACAAATTAATTCTTTGTAAGAAAAAAAAGTAGTATTCCACAAGATAAGCATTTGTGTTCTCTTGCCAAGAAAACTGCTTTTCTGTCACTAACCAATAACAGATAACAAAATGCATTCTGCCTTTCAGTTAACTTCCTTTCCAAGCATGTTTGTTTTGC
The DNA here is from genome assembly GCA_032468155.1 of Oxyrhabdium leporinum. NCBI lineage: Eukaryota > Metazoa > Chordata > Lepidosauria > Squamata > Cyclocoridae > Oxyrhabdium > Oxyrhabdium leporinum. The sequence goes on along the minus strand of JANHFL010009287.1, from coordinate 187,854 downwards.
AAGCCTTTCTAGATCTCAGTGATACAACTAAAATAAAAATCTTTGCATTTTGTATTACTATTTTGGCTAATCCACTATGGTTTATGTCTTAATTGCATGTATTGAGACAAATCATGTTGTTTTCCATATTGTGTGAACTCAGCCAATACTTGCCTTCTAGAAAATGGGAAATTTGTTGTCTGAATCTGTCTTCTCTTTCACGATGAGTGAATGACTATGCACAGACTTAGTTACAGAAAGAACTAACTTAAGAAATTCTTAGAGATTGTTCTGTGTAAAAAAGAAGGAATCTTAGGATAGACTCACTGCCAAAACACATGAAGGTGATGTGACAACCATTTTTGATTATTTTAAAAGGGGAATAAACCATTTTTTTTTGGGTGGTGGTGGTGGTCAGCCCATGACTGTTCGCTCTAAAGTTAATTGAAAAATCTGGACTATTAGTCACAGCAAAGTTGAGAAATGTACTTTGTACTTTGAATCCCAGTTGCTGGAAAACAGCAGACTGAAAAGGAACTTTTTCCTCCTATGTCCTGTCCGCAGGTTTTCTGGGAATATCTAATTAAACACTGCAGCAACAGGAAGTGGGACTCAACAGGCTTTATTGTGTTCCAGTAAACTATATGTAATATATATTTTATTATTTACATATTACTCAGGCTTATATGCCACTGCAATCATAACTGCAATCGTGCACCCACATTTAGTAAAACAGATGCAGCATCACAGTATAAAACTTAAGAAAATGAATCAAATTATATTATGCCAAGGAATAACCATACCAAAATGGTTAAGCATTTCTTCCCAAACCTCCATTCCAACCTCAAAAGCTTCCTGGAAAAAAACACACAAAAAAACAGGTTTGAAGGGCTTTTCTAAAGGCTCTTACAAGTAGACCTTGTTTAGCGACCACAACTGAGACTGGCAATTTGGTCATTAAGTAGAGTGCTCACTAAGAGAAACTGCAACTGTGATTACAATCTTACTTCAACTTTCCTTTGCTTTACAGTTCTGCAAAGATCACAAATGTGAGGGTTGGTCACAAAGTTACTTTTTCATTGTCATCATAATTGCAAACAGATGCTAAAAGGGGCAGTCACTAAATGAGAACTACTTAGATCAGGGCTGTCAAACTGGTGACCCGCCGGCTGGATGCATCATGTGCAGGCCACGCCCACCCCAGCTCTGCAAAGGAGAAAAATGTTGCAATATGTCACATGACAGCAACGTGAACCCACGAGTTTGACACCTGTGACTTGGATATTTCTAAGCTTGAGCAGATGCTGTTCCACTGAAGGAGGCGGCAATGGAAAAAGCCTGTCTTTATGGCCCCAATTGTTAATGGGGGTTTTTTTAACAAAAGACCTTTCCTTTCATATTGTATGAGTAGATACCAAGGAAACCAATAATGCCAAAGACATCTAGGTCCTTGAGCCATAGTGTTTTGAATTGCAGCCTTGCCAATAGGCTGACCAAATCCTTTCCTTAGCATCCTTCCCTTGTCTTTCATGCTAGTATGATTGTCTGTTGTTCCTCCACCCTTTGTCTGCCATAGACAAAGGGAAGTTCAGAGCCATTGCATTAAGAACGGTAGCATGGCTGGTGATTTAAAAGGTATTCAAATGAACTGGGGGATACTGGGCCACAACAGCTGTGGTGGCCCAGTGGTTAGAATGCAGAATTGCAGGCTTACTCTGTTCATTGCCAGGAATTCGAGTCTGACTGGCTCAAGAGTGGGTCAAATGAGGACCTAGATTGTTGGAGGCAAGATGCTGACTCTGTAAACTGCTTAGAGAGGGCTGTAAAACACTATGAAGTGGTATATAAATCTAACTGCTATTGGTAGTGTTTGACCATTGTGCCAAGCCATTGTTGGTTAAACTACTGTACTTAATCACAATTGGCTAAATTCTCATGAGCATCTAAGTCAACATCAAAAAACCATTATGACTTAAGCCATGTGTGAACCCAGCCAAACTGATTCACAGAAGTGATGTCCATGACTTCATTAGCAATCATTTTGGTTCAGCTTCACAACTCACAACCTTTCCCAAATTTGGATACATCTTTCCTCTAAATAGCCTGATCACATTGAGAAGTATTCAATTTGTTTTCTCTCTACTTGCCTATGGTCAAATAATTCCATGGACTTGCAAATCAATTTATCATCTGACTTGTCTTTGCATAAGCTATGATCTTTAGTCTCACCAAAGAGATTCCTTGTGCATTCCAAAAATAATAGTCCCTGCCTTCGAACTTGTATCGTGGAATGCATTGACTACGAGATATGATCTGCTGCTATTTTGGAAGACGCATCAAAATCATGCGGACAAAAAGAGAACATGACAAAAAATGAGAGATTCAGAACAGGTTGTTTGAAAAGTAGGTGGAAAGGAATGAGGAAAAATGGGTGATTTGATTAGATAGATTAGATAGATTTATTTATTTTGGTTAGTAAGAGGGAATTTATTGGAAACTTCCCAAACCACAATTGGGGACCAGAATTTCTATGGCTAAACAAGGTCATTGTTAAGTGCACTGGGCCCAATTTTAGGTTCTTTTTTTTTGACATAGCTGTTAAATGAATCACTGGACTTTTTTGAGAGAATCACATGGTTTTTAAGTGAATTCAGCTTCCTGCACTGATTTTGCAAAGATTGCAAATACAGATCACATAACTCATAAATAACTACCAGTTGCCAAGCACCCGAATTTTGATTACATGACCGTGGGATTGCTGTGATGATTGTAAGTATAAAGTTAAAAAAGTTACTTTTTTCAATTCCATGGTAAGCTTAGAAGCTTAAAAAGTCACTAACCAAATGGTTGTAAGTCAAGGACTACCTGTACTGTGGAATGGGGCAAGTCATCATAGACAACTTGTCACGGCTAACTAACCATGGCCAACTCATCTTGGGACGACTCACTATGGGATAATTCAACAATTCAATTTAATTATTTAAAATAATTTAAAAATTATTTTAATTCTTGTCATTCACATTTAATTTTGTCCCTCCTTTTGCCTCCTTTCTTTAGTGATTCTATTCCAAGATTTATTCAATATTAATGTAACTCTTGTCCCACAGTGAGCTGCCCTATGGCAAGTTGGCTGTGGCAAATTGTCTTAGTCCTCCTATACTGGATTGTTAAAGAACAGGGGTGTCAAACTCAAGGCCTGGGGGCCAGATCCGGCCTGTAGGGTACTTAGATCTAGAAACACCCTGAAAACAGCGGACTGGCTCGCGGTGCCTTTGCCAGTGAAAACGGAGCTTGGAAGGGCTGCAGGTGGCCCTCTGGAGCTCCATTTTCGCTGGCAGAGGGTTGCAGGAGGCCTCACAGCCAAAAATGGAGCTCAGGAACCCATTTTTGTTGACAGAGTACTCGGGCCACAACAGGCACCCCCGAAATGAGTGACATCAAGCTGGCCATATCCTCCCTGAGGTCAAACACAACCCCGATACGTCCCTCAATGAAACCGAGTTTGACAACCCTGTATACAACGTTCATTTGGAATCCGGGAACGGAAAGCTCATTCAAGTGATGATAAATATATAGACTTGCTTTTGTGACTACCAGCTCTGGACTCAAAAATTCACTTGGCATCTAACAAAGAAAATAGCCTTTGCTGCTATTTGTTGATTGTCTAGATTTTTTCAGTCTGGAACTCTTACCTCTGTGAGAAAAGAGAGATGGGTTTGACTGTGAGAAAGATTTAGATTCGGCTTTGAAACTACATCCAGTACACATTACCATTGACATGAAAACTGAAGATGGCCAATCCTAGTTCACAATATATAGTCAGATAATAACATTAGTTTTTACACCACAGATTGAGAATTACAATGTGCTCTTTTACATGCCTGAACTTTCTTCTGTGAATGACCTGAGAAACAATCGCTGCCTGTTTGGATCATAATATGAATTCACATCTAAAAAATTGCTCAAAGCTCATCTGCTGAGGTTATATAACTCTGGGACTTCAAGCAATATTAAGGGGAGGCTTTATTGCACAAATAGTACAATTTCCCATCAGATAAATAAGAAGAAAGCTGATAGGAGGGGGGTAAGTAGACAAAATTACCATAAAAGGCCACTGTCTCTGTATGTACAAGTAAATAAAAAAACACAACTTGGCAAATACAGTGGTGACTGCCTGTTTGCTCATGCAAAGCTTCCAGAAGAAGAACCCTGAGATTTTGCTAAGATAATATCATTTCTTAACTAATTACCGTAATTGGGGTATGGAAAATGAAAAGGTTAATTTCACTTTAATATCAGGCTCTGGATCATGACAATTAAGAAATGTGATTTAATTGTACTGTATATTTTGAATGGGAATGAAAAAAAATATTTTTCTTGTTCTCAATTCCCTATTTTATTTGACTTTATACAACTTCTAGCATTGAGCAAATTCAGGTCATGAATGTCCTAAAACAACCTCTTCTACCAACATTTACAAAAATCACCATAAATAAAACACCCTCCCTGCTACGTTTCAGATTCTTTTTCATGCTATCCCATAGTTATCCTACCATTGTATTGGCAGGGTGGTCCATAAGAAAGAGGAAAAGTCAAGATGATGGGCATAACCAGGTGACTAAAGCCCCACCCTTTTTACACGTCATTTTGATCCCATGATTGTGGCTGCCATCATGATGTTTTGGACCCCAATGTGGTTCCTCTTTTAAAGATATTGTAATTCATGAGAAGGCTATCATTGGAAAGTCTTGTAAATATACCTGTTGAGTTTTTATTTGTATACCTTGGTGTTAATTTGGATTTGTTTGTTTATACTTTGCATTAGGGCCTATGTGGGAACCAGAGACAAATGTATAAATAAAGCTTATACCAATGTCTGGTGCTTTATAGCATTCCAACTTCCATTTTTTAACAATTCAAACAAATGGAGCAGGCACTACCGATCCATGAATTACAGCAATTAAATGCAAATTGGGAGATACATCCTATGCTTTTAATAATTGTATTTAAAATAAACATTCAATGGAACTATTTTTCCCACACCCACACAAGCCATAGTCAGTGCCAATTGCCTTACATGACCCAAGTAATTTTGAAATCCTGCTGAAAGTATTGACTGGGTTCAAATATGCGAAGCCATTTTTTAAGCAATATTTTTTAATTGTTGCAAATGATTGTGTTCAAATACATGAAGCTTCAATTGAATTGATACAGAGCTGTGATCATAATGCTATTATCCTCAATATGCATGTGAGGGACCAACTTGTTTTAAACTTTCAGTGTAAACAAGTGTAAAATAATAGTTGTTAGTGTAAAGAACTTCACCTACATACCGTTAGTACATCTATGTTGAACTGGCAATGGCAGATTAAAAATCAGATCTTAGAATCACAGTGGAGAGCTCAATACAAATGTCTACTCAATATGCAATTGCCTTTTTTTTTAAAGCAAACTCCATGCTTGGTGACATTAAGAAGTAAAATGAAAATAGAACTGCAGGTATATACTAAAGCCCATAAACAAATCTATGGTGACACACAAAGAGCATTGAAAGTAGTTGTGATTATCCCCAATCTTAACAAAGATATTTTAGAAGTTTTTTTAAAAAAGGCAAAAATGACAGCAGATGATGCAGCTCTTTCACGAGGAAAGTTTAGAACGTAGGATAATGAGAAGAAGGGTGACAGAAATACATAAAAGAATACATGGATATATGAAATAGTCAGAGCGAGATTTCTCTCTTTTTCACAATTGGCCCTTCCCAGTTGCCTCTAACTATGCAATAAACACTCACTGTACCTGATTTGTTTTGTCAACCATGGTTTTTTTTTGGGCGGGGGGCAATTCAGATAAGTAACCCATAGATCAGAGGTATCAAACTGGATTTCTTCAAGGGCCAGATCAGCATTGTAGTTTTCCTCCAAGGGCTGGACGGGAAGAGATGGGATGGATGCCTCCTGCAGCACTTTGCTGGCCGAAATGGGGCGTGGGGGCTGTGTGTGCCCCCCCCCGTGCTCCATTTTGGCTGCCAGAGGCAACCACGGGCTGGTCCTTTGCTATTTCCAGGTTGGCCCCACAAGTCAGATTTAAGCACCCCTTGGGCCGAATCTGGCCCATAGGCCGGGAGTTTGACACCCCTGCCATAGACGATGGAATTAGCCGAGAGGATACTGGTTACTTCAGGCTGCTTTGGGTATACATTTGGTCCCTGGCTACTTTCCACCATCTCCATTTTACCCTCCTTGCCAAACAAGCAGAGTGCATATTCAGCAAGCTTGCAGATCTGGGAAGTTCTGAAGAGTGCTAATCGTGTGTTCTGGGAAGAGTGAATAAGCAGGAGAGGATAAATCTAGTCATCTCTTACAACATTGGGAAGCTAATCTTAATGTGGATGCTTAGGCTTCTCAGCTCACTTTGTGACTTAGGATCCACCTTGTTCACTTCTCTTTCTGATCTTGGTTAATCTTCACATTCCAACAGGAAGAGCACATAAGCTTAAAGATGTCAAACATTGTATGTAAAGTCTGAGGTTCAGGGTATTCTGTAAATAGAGCTAGTATCTCATTAATTTTGGAACAATCAACTAAGAGTTGTTATCTTGAAACAAGAGATGTGGGGCTGAGGGTAAGCAATGCCTACACGGATTCAATAAGTTCTTTGGTAAGGCAAGGTTTGGATTTAGTACTTGTGAGTCAAACTAAGGGTCCCTGGTATTCCAATGGACTTTCCAAAGTAGTCCCATTTATTTATTCATTATGTTAATCATGTACAATGTGGGTATTTTCCAGCCAGAGTAAAGAGTAACTTTCTGGCTTAAATTAATCATTTTGCTACCAGGATGAATGTCTATATATATTGTAAGCTCAAGTGGGGAGATACAGTACCATACCTTTCCTCTACCTGCAGAAAATTAATTGCATAGTTCTAAATTTCGTACCTGAAAATAATAGCTGAAAGACCTGAACAAACATGTCTCTTTGTGCATCTAACCCAGCCTGGGTTAATCATTATGCTAACTATATTGTAGATGAAGATGGAAGGCAAACTTGTATCCACAATACAAGTATTGTGCAAGTATTGGTAACATGCCAACTCTGGATGCGGGCTTGGAATATGTTGAACTAGGATTCTAGTGTTTGACCTTTCCACTTTAGTTGTCAGCATTTTGTTGTGCAAAATACTGTAACTCCCTGTAATCTTTTCCATGATTGTGAAAAAGCTTGCTCAATGGGCACTGGGCCAAGCAAGCAAAAGATTGCTTCCCTTTGCTTGGACCAAAGGAAGACGCTTGCTGGGGTGGAAAAAAAGGCCATCATCTCTTGCATAGAAAGATAGGATAAAAATCAAGTTAATAAACAACAACTGCTCATATGATCCATACCACTCATATTGTAGTTCAGCCTAGTGTGTGAGCCAAGCAATGTGATTAGATTGTAGCTCAGTATGTCACTGGAATCCAGAGCATTGGGTTAATTAAATAACTGACACAGCACAGTAAATGTGCTTTGCAAACACAACCAGTCAGCACAGCATGTCCACCCATGAACCGATTCCTTTACAATGCAGTTAAGCCTTAAATCTAGACAGTTGAGTCTGCCTAGCAAATGGATGAGAATCAGTATTTTTGAGACTGCTGGCAAAGAAGAAGTAGTGAAATTCCTACCACTTTGGAGAAATCTGTGTAACTAAAGCATGAGAAATCTGGGGATGGAGGGGATATCTTCTTACTCCTTTGATGGATGAACACTCTGTTTGCTGGATCCTGTCGTGTGATGTAAAATGTATTACTGTATACTGGTAATGTTCTCCCTGACCAATCATTGAAAGCGCTCACTGCAATTTCTTTTGTTAAAGCAGTAACCTATGGGATTCTTTTTTTTTCTTTTTTAACACCCACACCCACAATCTTTAATACTGGGATGGACTCTGAAGCTACTCAGAGTTCTGCTACTGAAATTTAAGGGCAAAGTGTCAAGTTACACTGGTATGTTTTCCAGCTGGTTTTTGGCAGGCAATGAAAGGAAATGGATTGTTAAGTCTCCAACAAACATTCATTCACCCACCCACTCATCACAAAAAAAAAAAAAGGCAGGAAACTCCTGCCTTGACTCTTCTGGTGATATCATTACATCACAATAAAGTTCCTTGCTTCCCTCATTCATCCCAAGCAGTGCTAAAACAAAAAAAGGTGTCCTGATTTGCCTCTGCCCACCAATTTCATCACTTTTCTCTGTACATCGATCAGACTATCTATAACTCAGGTTTAACTGGTATATAATTTCAGAATGAATTTGCCAAAGTGGGACTTAAAACGAAACTTTTTTTTTTTTAATTCTTGGCTGTAGTTTGCCCAGGGTTGTTTTAAGATGGTTGCCTATAGAAATGTTTAAAATGAAAGATTGAATGAATAAAGGGCTCTTATATAGGATTTCAACTAGTCGATCATAGCATTTTCCAGGAAACCCCATTCTATTCCCCTCTCTCCAAATTTGCTGTGCCTCCTGAGAGTATTTTTTTCTTTCTATCACAGAGTCGTTCTGAGAGTCAGATGAGTGGTCTATAAATTTGATAAATAAAAATAAATGAAAATGTTTTAAGGCTCATTCCTTAGGATTGTTGTTGTTGTTGTGGCTCTGACTTAGATGCCTCTCTTGTTTGTCAGTTATGTTGTTTTGACTAAGTCCCACAATCAGAAAATAAGAGTATAAAGTATAGAGCTGGGTATTTACAAAGCTTTTGCAAACTTTGCATTCTTCAACACAGGCACAGCCACAGACACTGTTTGCTTATTTTATGGCCATCTTGAGCACCTTTTAATGATAGAGTTTATCTCTGTTGGTTCTTATCTGCATCACAATTATATATAGTTCAGTTTTCTGAACAAGGCTTGAGTTATTCTGGGGATGTTGGGCTTTGTTTGCAACATAGAACAGTGGCTTTATTTTTCTGCCTACTGTTAAAATGAAGTTTGGGCTTTCATCCCAAACAAGCTATAGCTGGATACAGAGGCAAGAGGAAGATTGACATAGATTTCACCTATTTCTTTTAAAAGTACACATGCAACAGCCACCCATTTGCAGATCTTAGCAGCTTGCCTGCAAGCATCCAGATACGAAAATTAAAACGAGGCTAAGAAATTTATTATTTATAGCACTAGGTTCCTGCAACAAAGAGGGGACCATCTTAGCTCCAGGGGCAAGTTATTTTGGAGAAAGGTAGAATTCTTGATATTGAGCTTGCTTTTTGTCCAAGGTATACCTATGGAAATCATAGAAATCAATGGCTATTAGCTTTGATAGCAATGCGATTGAAGACACATAAACTATGGGTGACTAACGATTGGCTACTGGGAGAACAGACTGCTAGACTAGATGGGCCAGTTGGCTGATCCAGCATGGCACTGCTTACATTCATATCTCTTATGTGTTGTATTTGGGCTGGATGACCACGTGATAGCAGCATAGAGATCCAGAAAACCCTCTTTTCTTCCATCTAGTGTTTGCCCAGACATTTGCATCTTAATAGTGAAAGCCTTAGGTTTCCTTCATCCCTTTTTGTTCCCATCCGACTGGCTGCTATCATTCAAAGAAGGAAGAAGCCCAGACATGGCAACTGTATTGTGCTTGCTTTAACAGAAAGACAGAGTTAGAAAGGACCTTGGAGGTCTCCTAGTCCAATTCTCTCAGGTAGGAAACCCTACACCATTTCAGACAAATGGTTGTCCAATCTCTTTTTAAAAACCTCCAGTTTTTAAATTGGAGCACAACTTCTGGAGGCAAGTCGTTCTATTGATTAACTGTTCTAACTTTCAGGAAATTTCTCCTTAGTTTTAGGTAGGTTTTCTCCTTGATTAGTTTCCACCCATTGTTTCTTTTTCTCCTTTCAGGTGGTTTGGAGAATAGGTTGATTCCCCCCCTCTTCTTTGTGACAGCCTCTTAAATACTGGGATACTGCTATCATGTCACCCATAGTCCTTCTTTCTTCTTTCTCCTTTCTTCTCTTGATCAAGCAGGCAAGCCTTTAAGACATTACAAAACCTGCAAAACCTGTGAACTGCTGCTGAGATAATTGTTGAAATGGAAGTGTGCTTTGTGATGTCTCTGTGTTTCCTGCGTTAAACCCTGTAATGCTAATTGATTGTGTCCAGTGCAATTCTGCTTGTTTCTGACTGCATAATAGCATTCAACATGTAAAATACAATACATTTTAACAAAAGATCTTTGCAGTTAGAAGATTGTGTGCAGGGTGGAATCAAAATATCGAGAAGACAGTTGAGATCACACAGCTAAAGCCCCACTTTCTTTTTGTACGCACTGTGAGACAACTAAGAAAATGATGGGGTTTCAGTTGCATGGATGCAGGTGCTATATTGAATTTTTTGATTTGCCCTCCCTCATCCCTCCATGGATGTCTGTAGTTACAAAAAAAAAAATAGTATAACTTAAAATTAATTTACCCAAAGTGTCTCTGTCTTGATATTAAATTCACCTTCTCAATTTTCTAGCTTTTTCTTCCAGTTGATGTGAATGCTGTGCTTCTACAATTTACATGAATCTTCTCTGTTATGTTTTTCAATTGCCCTGTTTGGTCTTATTATTATTCACACTCACTGCTGCCATTCCGTAACCATTTTAAAGCTGTCTTGGCATGATAAGTAATGAAGTAGCGAGCTGGTTGCATTACCATTAACATCATTTTGTCTATTAATATAGTTTTAGCTCTTTTTATAGTTTTTTTATAGTTTTTTTATGCTTTAATAATTGTAAATAATGGCTTTAGATAGTTATTATTTTAGTACACACTGGAACACACTTGTGAGATGGGCATCTATATAAATTATATAAATAAATAACACTCTGAACCATAATATTAATCTAACATGATGAGCAAACTTAGTTCCATGTGTATGGTTTGGAGCATTGTGTGAACCCAAGCATTTGGGTTAACTTTAGTAGGGGATAGTTATGTTAACCAAGGGCTGCAAGCATTAGGTGGCACTCAGTGGAACTAAGGAGAGAGATATACTACCTTCTTTGTCTCCAACTAATAGCTGTCTGGATTTTTGCAGTCCAGATATGGCAGTGCTAATGAAAAGTGAGATAGTGTATAGGATGAGTACAACCTAAGACAGAGGCATATGTTCTGAGACCCGAAGAAAATACTGCTCTGAATGAAAGTTTCTCTTTCTACTTAAAACATTCTTTCATCAGGTGGCTCTTGCGTTGCCATAGTTGTTTCTAATGTTCAGATGACACATTTACCACGATTAATTTATTTTTTAATCAACCCAGTAACCTGGTATTGCACAGCAGACAAAATTATAAACCGACTACAAACCAGCTGTTTTAAAATAAATTTAAATGAACATGTCAGTGATTAGTAGCCATGATGGGTGCTAAATGGGGTTTCTTGGATTTTAAAAGTAATGTTTCTCCAGCAGCATGTAGCTGGGGACAGGATATCAGATCTGATGCATTAGGACTCTCAAGTCCTGCTTTACTTGAGCAAAGAAATAAAAAGCAGACAAAGTGAACCCCTCACTATGGGGACTGCTCAATATATTGTGGTTTCCCGGAAATGTTCATAAGCAAACTTGCAATTGATTGTAGGAGTCACTGCTGTTTGGCCAGTGCATGCCAGGCACTTCTCTTAAAAATTAACCGCACTAAGGAAAGGGTTAGGCAGCATGTAATGGCTTGTATGCTGTGTGTGTATCCGTTGTGTGACTTTATCAGCATGAGGTGGAATGTCTCCAGCATCATGTGAGCAGATTGCATCATTCAAACTGCTTAGAGCCTGTTGCTTTCCGAGTCCGGGAAATTTGTACAGTAGGAAGTAGCTTCTTTTTGCCAAGGGTAAATCTTTTGCTGCCCTTTGTCCTTCCTCTTTTTACATACTCCTTTTCAGCAAAAGACAGAGAGAGTTGCTCAAATAAGTGGCATCCAAGTGCTGCTGAGAAATAAATAAATGATTAATAAATAAAATGATGGGTGTCACAATGCAAAAATCTTTCCAATGATTTTTTTTGTCAAGTGAAGAAATGTACATCAAGACATCACATTTTTTGTTATTTTTTTCATCACTGTGGTTGTTAATGGACACCTCTGCACCTATCTAGGCATTATTTAAATGATGAATTCAGCTACCCATAGTTGAACTTGGTCAGTAGAAGAAGTAGCTGGGAAACCATCTGTATCCTACAATCCAAATCCGATGCCTGTCTTTTCATGATTTAGATGCTCTTTCTGCCAGTAAGCCAATGACTTTTAAGTGGTGGTGGTGGGGTAGACTACAAAGAGAAATATGCAGTGGTAGTTATGGAGCTGTAAGATGGGCAGTTTCTCCTGTGCCAGAGCTCTTGCCACATCCTTCTTCCTGGTTTCTTAGTTCTCTCCTCTTCTCTGAAGTTTTACCCCCATGGCATCTTTACATTTTTCACAAGCACTTTTAAATGAGGTTCTCTTTTCTTGTTCTCTTTCTCTGGTATACATGTAGTGAGATAACCATACACACGGGCAGGGAGGGGACCAGGAATGCTAAGCTCTGTTACTCAACTGGAAGAACCACTGATCAGTTCATGGAGAGGATGAAGCATTGTAAGGACAGTAGCAAAGAGGATGGACAAATTTATTTTCAGGAATTAGGAATACAAGTGGGTATATGGAAGTGTCTCTGGTTTCTGAATCTCAAAACTTCTAAAAGAATTTTATTGGCAGTCAAACAGGTAAAAGAGTTAGCAATGTCAGCCTTACTTTTTCCTTGTTATATTTCCTGTTTGAGGTCTTCTGACCATTTTCTCTCTCCAAATGAGTCATTGTCTTGCTCAAACAATATCTAGAGTCAGGAAGCTTTTCTCAAGTGCAAATTTAAGAGAACAAACTTTGTAGATCAACAGAAAGTAGGAAAAGTTAATAACTCATCATCTGCTATTAACATGTTATGATACTTGCTTTATAAAAGGGAAGATTAAATAAGCAGCATATCATTTGGAGGGTTTTTTAAAGTTAGGTAGTAGAACAAAATATATAGTAAACTTATTCAAAGATGCTCGTGGTATGATCATAAAGCAATATAAGGACTGTACAAGAGCAGATTTATAGTTTCAGACAGACTCAGAAGAAGAAACAAAAGTACTGGTGGAAATCAAACAAAAATCCTGCTTCAAGGCCAATCAAGGACAGTCCAAGTAGAGAAAAAAACTAGATTCTGGCAATTAAAACTTCCACTATGTTTCATGGGAGGAAAATATAGCACAAAATGTCAGTAGATACTCTATGGCACATCTTCTCTGATATTGCAATAATTCTTCCATTCTCAGCATATTCTACATTATGGTGGGACCAATCCTTCTCCTTTTGATGGAGAAAAGATTTATAAAACCCATCACATCGGAAAATTGTCTGGTTGCCATTTGCCATAATGTTGTTTCCACCAGGCAGCTACTCTATCTGAAACAAAAGAGTTTACGGCATCCTAAGTGAAAGTAGTAACACAAGAAAATGCTGCTCTTTTTCTCAACTTCTCCCACGCTCCCTTCTTTTTAGGTGGTTTCCATGTTCATCCATGACCTTTTCACGCTAGAGTCAGATGAGCTGTTTAAAGTAAAACACAGCTAAACCCAGAAACAAAACACTTCGCACTGTTTTACTTATGTATTTATTTATCAAATTTATATGGTCACTGATCTCATGGGAGGCGACACCGGGCGACATCCAACAATCCAGTAAAAACAACAAATAAATGAAATAATGATAACTTAAAACCATGATATAACAATTATAAAAAAGAATTAGAAAGTCATCAAGTTAAGTTAATATGGCATGAAATGCCCTCATTATTTGTTAATAGTTGCAGATCAAGCTGTTACGGGCAAAGAGCATCAAGAGAGAAAGTGCTCCATTTGGGTACCATTTACTTCAGACAAATGGTTGGATAATAGATAGAATTCTATTAACAAAGGGCAACTCTAGCTTATGAAAGTAGATGGTCCATAAGACTGTGAAATTATCCAACTGCTTTTTCAGAAGAAGTCTCATTATATCCAGTCAGCTTTCTAGCAAAGTTGCAGTAAACTATGGCTAAGACCAATATTTAAGTACATGTTTCTTAAAAGAATCACTATTTGTTTCAAAATAATGTTAGCAGCCCTAATTTTTCTCACCTCATTTTTAGATCAGGAATTCCTGCTTTCCTGTAATTCGGTTCATACATGAGCCTTAGCTGTTGCTTATTTTAACAAAAGAGGAAATCGGTGTATCCCACCTCCCCCACTTTACCATTCCCTAAACCAGTCTAAAGGGTTACAATGTTTGATGGTATTGAAGATCATTGATTGAAAAGTCCTAGAATGGGAGTTTCTAGTCTCCCCACAGATCACTGAGAATCATTAACAAGTCTTATTCATTGGCAGGGGGTTGGACTAGAAGACTTTCAAGGTTCCTTCCAACTATGTTATTCTGTTATTCAGAAAAGGGTGGTTAGCAATTGCACCAATACATTGATTGAAAAACATTATTATCTCTAAACTATGTTATTAGGCTAATGTAAGAATAAGATTGAACCATAGATAGTATGTTGAATTCCTTAGAAAAGGTGATGAAAATGCCATAAACAAATAAAACTTACCTTTTGGACAGACTTTGATGTGTGGATTTGAATTGTTTTGAAGTTATATCTATTTATCTAAACAAAGAATATTAAGCAGTAAAATCAAACATAACTTTTTATTCATACAAAAATATTGTTGTAAGCCACCCAGAATCACTAGACAGTGAGATGGGTGGCGTTTAGATTAAATAAACAAACAAACAATAAATAACAAACACTTTCTGCAGTGAACAGAATATTATCCAAATTATATCTTTTGAATGCTGTTCTATTTAAGTTATTACACATTCTTGTTTACCAAAAAAGGTAACAAGTGTCAAGGCCAGAATTGCATTTTGGGATAACTCTCTTCCAATCGATCTTTAAATAATTTGTCTTTATTTACAGATAAAGGACAACAAGACATTAAGTGGCAAAACTCATGTCTTCCCTGCATAAGGTTGAATTCAAGAAGCAGCTCCCTATTTTGCTCCCTGAGAGAAAATATGAAGATTTGTTTCTGATTTAATTATTGTGATAATCTGTAATATGCTTTGTTTGGTTTTCAGTTTTATAAGCCCATAATTGTGGATGAACATTTTAGTTTATGGCTTCATGTGGTGCTTGAACTCAATCAACTGAGATTTATTTTATGGTTTCATGAAATCACAGAATTGGAAGGGAGATTTGGGTGCACCTAATCCAATTTCAATGCAGGATCCAATATCTCTGACATGACTACTCATCCTCCATTTGAAGACTTCTAGTGAAGAACAATTCACCATTTCATGTGATTCCACTGACTGACCTCTTAGAGCTCTAACCCATTGGTTCTGATCCTGCTCTCAGAGACAATACAGAAGTCCATTCTCTATTGTGTGGCATTCCTTCAGATTCTATTACATTTCCTCTCAGGTGCCTTCTGTCTAGGCTAAGTATTCCCAGATCCTTTAACTGTTTCCCATAGTACTTGTTTTCAGACTTCTCACTATCTTATGGTGTTTCAATTAGCTCCAAATGGTCATTCTCCTTTTTGAATTGTAATGCCCATAATTGGACATAAAATTTCAAATGATATCTAAGAAAGGCAGACTAGATTTGAACAATTACTTTCTATGATCAGGACTCTGCTCCTGAGTGTTTATATACCGTAAGATAGAATTTGCTTTTTTAGCAACTTGATCATATTGCTAGCTCATGTCTAACTCGTGGTTGACAAGGACACACAGATTCTTTTCATGTGTCCTACACTCCAGCCAAATCTTGCAATCCTAAACCCATGTCTTTTATTTTTCCTACCAAGATGCATTTGTTTACATTTTTCCTTGTTAAATTAGATCCTGTTTTCGACACACTCTCAAGCCTAGCTAGATTTTATTTAATTTCCTCACCTTTAGATTATACTAGTCATCACTCCCAGTTTTGTGTCATCTGGGAAATTCATAATTCTTTTATCTAAGTCATTGATAAAATGGTGAACAGCACAAAGTCCAGGACAGAGCCCTGTGGCACTCCATTTAATAATTCCCTAAAAGATAAGTAGCCACATTCTCTAGGTACAATCATTCA
This sequence comes from Oxyrhabdium leporinum, assembly GCA_032468155.1. NCBI lineage: Eukaryota > Metazoa > Chordata > Lepidosauria > Squamata > Cyclocoridae > Oxyrhabdium > Oxyrhabdium leporinum. The sequence continues at coordinate 171,720 of JANHFL010009287.1, read as the reverse complement.
GCCAATTGCAAATACATCTAAAATAATATTATTTAAGCCATATTTTATCAGGTGGCATTCTGTTGAAAGCTTTGCTAAGGTCCAAGGTACTGTACCCTAAGCTAATTGTCAAAGAACAGAATACAGTCAGTTTAGCACAATCTGTTTGCAACAACTAATGCTGGCTCCTCTCAATGGTAGAATGCTTGACAATCTGTTTGAAGACTTGGTCCCGTGTAAGTGTTATAAAGCTGACAGATGTGTAATTTCCCGGATCTCCTATCTTCCCAATTTCTAAGATGGGAACATTTTCTCTCTTCTGGATCCTTGCCAGTTTTTTAGGAGTTATCCAAGATTATTAAGAATGTTTTTGAGATCATACCTGCTAGTTCCTTTAATCACATGATATAATTCATTTGAACCCAGAGCTCTGATTTCAGTTAAATACAGTAAATGAAATCCCCATTTTCTTCCTCTTTCTCACGTTCAAGTCAATCTTAACTCTTATAGTTGACTTGGCAATATTTTCAGAAGTTGTTTGCCATGGCCTACCTCCTAGGGCAGGCAGGGAGCAACTGATTGTCACTCAGCTGGTTTTCAAGGCTAGAATTCACAGAGTTCTAGAATTCATTAACACTTAATCTCCTGGCTTCTAGATCTGTGCCTTTCACTACTTTATCAAACTGGCTCTCTAATTATGTCTTACCTTCTCCTTTTTTGCCCAAAGCTACAGTTCCCTTTCCCCCCAATGCTTTATAATGACTAGTTAGGTCTCCATTTATCTTCTGAGAGAAAACAGATGCAAAATAGAAGTTAAGAAGGTATGTTTCTGATCATTGTTCATTACCAAGTCACCATGTTTTGCTCTAGTCAAGAATGTTTTTTAAGAAACAAGCTTTAAAGGAATGCAGACTTTATTTATCATTCTGATAGCATCAAGAACTAAGCACCAAGATTTGGTTAACTTAAAGCTACTGCATTGTATATAGTCATCTTCAGTGTGAAGGTCTGTGCATTCAATTTTTGGTAAAGGTTCTGAACCTCATAGCATAACATTTTTATTTTATTTTATTTTATTTTTACATTTATATACCGCCCCATTCCGAAGACTCGGGGCGGTTTACAGCTTATAA
>JANHFL010009287.1:154255-169135 GCA_032468155.1 Oxyrhabdium leporinum | reverse complement strand
CTTCTTTTCCCCCAATTGTCCACGTCGCCATTTTGTGCTGGGGGGGGGGGAGGGAGGAAGAGTATGTGAATGTGAGAACCTGAGAAAGAGAGAGAGAAATCAGTGCCCAAGATTTGATAGTAGATGTACTTAGCTCGCTAAATATGCAACTTTTTTGCAAGATAATGGCTAATGTACGACATGGAGTCTCCACATTTGAGGTTTGGGGTTTTTTGGTTATTATTAAGGCAAAAAAAAAGAAAGTGAGAGAAAGAGAGAGAGAGAGAGAGAGATCTGGCATTTTAAAAGAGTCAGGAAATGTGATGATGGCTTTAATATAATGATTGTCTGGGTTTTGGAGTCGTCCACAGAAGTTATGTTAATGTATCTTGACTGTTTGTAAATGGATATGAAAAGGATGGGTCTATCTTGACTGGTTATGATTTGGAAAGAACAGCACTTTGCCTGTGTACATTTTCAAATTCTTTGTAAACAGACAATAAGAGATATCAATTAGAAAGACAGGTAGAATAATTGTTAATAATAGACATGGATATATGCTGTCTTAAGTGGGAAAGTCAACAATACTTTTAAGATTTTCAGATTCTTTCAGTGCTGGGACAGATCACCCTGTATTTTTTAGCGAAATGACACCGAAAAGGGCATTTGTTGTAACTATTTTTTTTATCTTGCAAGTTTGGCAGAAGTTGTTTTAAGTCCCAAAATTGTGCTTCTCCTACCTGAAACTTCCTGAGATAATTTCAACTTGAGTTCCCTCCAAACTATTCCTGCCAAAATATGGTTGCTACCCTTCAGTGAATTATTAGCAGTAATTTTTTTGGCTTGTGGTAAGGTTTACTTTCATGTGTTTTTGGAAGTTGCAGGTCCTTGATGGTCTGTTTTATATTTCACTAAGTTCAAATCTTTTATGTATGGTTAGGTTTATCAATTGTCTCAATCAGAATGCCATTTTACTATGTTGTTCATTAAACCAGTTTAAAATATATTTGCTTTTTATGTGGTATTATTGGATGTGAACAAAAGTCTCACAGCAGCGATAGATATTAGTGATCTGTGAGGATCCTAGTTTGTGAACTGAATTATGCTATTAATGTAAAGTATTCCTACTAATGTTTCTGGGTATGCACTATTTATGAATATAGAGGGAGTATTGTATTTGGTAAGAATATGCATCTTAAGGTATCATTGATTGTAATTGTGCATAGAATATAAACTTTTCATCACATCATAGCTGAAACAGCTTTTACAGAATATGTAAACAATAGGTTGAGCACTCTGTGCTATGTTAAAACAGAGTGTTTTAATATCATGGGGCTACTTGATATGATTAAATATAAAATGGCTTTACTGATTCACAATACTGTAAAGAATAATTTGCACTGTAGGGTTAATCTGAGGCTTTTTGCTACTAGTTATGAAATACACAATTTCTTCCATTCCATTTAATATTCAGTAATAGACTAGGTTGACAATTGAATAGCTGTGACAAAACAGTGTCTTTTATGGGAGGCTGGAATAGCTGGGGGAGGTACATGACAGCTGATGTGACATATAAAGGTTTGGATATTCCCACCTCTAGGATCTGTCTCATTTTTTATAATAGTAGGACAGTTCATCTTGAGAAACATGTAAGTTGTATGAAAAAAATTATCTAAGTTTCAATCCTTCTCTTGAGTTTTAGTGTGAATACTTAGCAGTTGTAATTAAATATGTAGCACTAGTGAACAGCTTCTCCACCCCTCAGTTACAAAGCAATTAAAAATTCTTCAAAGGGGACTGGATTGCTACATACATTTATAGACCTTGGGTAGAAAACAGGTGGACTTTATTACATCATGTTAAATGTGATTTTTTAACCATTTATGATTTAAAATATTCAATATATTTGATATTACATTTTTCAGAGTTTTGTGAAAGCAGCTTGCAAAGATTACCGGATTGTCTTTATTTTGATTTATCCTTCTTTCAGAACTTGAATAAAATCTGGATTCTTAAATTTCTGCATTGTAAATATTTTATGTATCTATCATTTCTTTACTCACCTGATATCCCACCAGGAAGTCTTCTAAAAGACTTAATAGAATTTTGTAGAGCTGTGCAATTAATAGGTGATATGACAGGTTTTTCCTCTCACCCCCTATTTCACCTACATCAGTTCTAAATTACAAAGAAACAACATGTGATGGAATGATTCATGATTTGGGGTGAACACTTCTGTTAAAAAAGTATTGTAAACTTAGTAGAGGAAGTTGCCTCTCAGAGAAGCTGAAACATGATTCTTGTGAAGTCAAGAAATAGTGAAGTCAAGTGAAATCAAGTGCTTCCTGTTTTACGTTCCAAAGGGAGAAATGGAAAGCTTCTTTCTGCTTTGCAGAGGTTATATTTTACCATAGTTGTAACTGTAACTTATATAAAACCTGTTTTGATTCTTCCAGTTTAACTCTGATTCAAAGAATGCCCCATTGCTTTCATTAGCCCAAGTCTTTTTTGGTTGAAAAATAAAAAATTAAAATCAAAGATGAAGGAAGCTTTGTGCAGGAATGTTTGATTATATTAAGAAGCGCACGGGGTGGGGGTGGTTTGATGGTGGTTTAGTTTCCTTTCTGCCCAAGACTAGTTTTTGTTTGCACCAATCTTTATGCTATTTTATATTTCTTCTTTGGAATTTAGGAATTATCCATTAAAAGAAAAGGAAAACATCACTTTCTTGCAACTTCAGAATATGTTGGATTCTGCTATTCTCTAATTCCTGGGAATGTAAAAATTCTGGGAACTTTATACAGCTTTTAAAATGATCTTTCCTTTTTCCTAAAAACAATTGTCTTCTTTAGTCTTGAATAGGTGTCTTGAATAGGTTAGCAAAATACAGTTCAGGCCCCTATTGTTTTGTTTAAACTTACAGTAACAGACAAACGGGGATCGTGATAGAACTTTGTGAATTCAAAACAATCTGTCTGTGGAAGATTTGCTGCTCAGGTCAGTCTTACGCTGTTTGAAGGTCAGTCTTACGCTGTTTGAAGGTCAGTCTACTGAATTCAGAGAGGGTTTTTTAAATTGCTTTTGCTTACAAAACAGAATACAAGACTAATAGACAACTGTTTTTAAAGATATTGCATATCTAATGATCTGCCTTTCTATTATGTCAATAAAGAGCACGTTCATTAGTAGAGAATAAATTCAGAGAGGTTTAATTCCATATAAATATAAGCATGAAATTAGTTTTGTAATCTTGAAATATTAAAATAAAAACTGAAAAATATATTGGAATACATGAAATATAATTGGCTTTATTTTTAGGATCTTTTAAGACAGTTCAGAAGTGAAAGTTTAATGACATTCTAACTAGAGCATAATATTTAAATCACCGTTTAGTTTATGTTTTTATTGGACTTGATATAATAGTGACACTTTGTTAACCATAGTTAGCTAATTTGGAACAAGATTTAAAGAATGGATACTTTGTTCACCAATTCATGCATAAACCATAGTGTGTAACTTTGCTGAGGATTTTTATTTACTAATAGGAATATTCAATTTGATAGCTGTCAAAATGGAATGCTTTTTGGATGTGCTTTAATGCTAGCAACTGAACTGATCTGTACTACTTGTGAGATTAGGCCATGATTGCGAGTCCAAAAACTTACACTAAGAATGCATCAAAGATGTGAACTTGTATAATACGGTTTTTAACCTTCACTGTGTTGAAGATGTCCTTTCCAGAAATAGGACAGTTCACTTAAACTCTAAATGATAGTGGACAATTGTATCCATAGACGTCATAGAACTTTATAACTATGATAAATTGGGAAGTGAGTGTACTGCAAGCTCATTCTTCCAACGCAACCTTATTCAGAATGGATAATTCCCATACTATTTGAATGGAAGAACTACTTATGCTATGGCCATCTTGTCAAATTCAGCTTATTTACCTAAAGCAGCTATTACATTATTTAAGTGTTAACTATTAGTTTAGATTGGCCTCTCTTGATTACAATATTATAGAAGAATACTACTGGATGTCATCAAAATACCAAAACGTCAGGCAGATATTAAACAGCTGACCAGGAGACAAGAGGGTACTTTGAGGGAAGACAAAAGCATTTAATTTGTTAATTGTCCTGACTTGTTTAAATTTAATAAAGTAAATAAATATGAACTTGCTTAGCGACTGTTTGAAGTTATGGCGAACCCCACAAAAGCTACTTACAACTCAATTTTGAAGTTGTGATAGCAATAGCACTTAGACTTATATATTGCTTCACAACATGTTACAACCCTCTCTAAGCAGTTTCCAGAGTCAGCATATTGCCCCTAACAATCTGGTTCCTCATTTTACTGACCTCGGAAGGATGGACGGCTGAGTTAACCTTGAACCGGTTAGAATCAAACTGCTGGCAGTCAGCAGTCAGCTGAATTATCCCAAATACTGCATTCTTGAAGTCACATGATCACATTTGGGCACTTAGCAACTGGCTCATCTTTGTGGACATTTGCAGTCTCCCACAGTCACAATTTTTTACCTATTTCAAGCGTTTACTTTGCTTTCCTGCAAAAATACCCATTAGGTAAATTGGATTCACTTAAGAACAGTGAAGTTCACTTAATACTGCTGTTGCTGCTGCAAAAAAACAAAAAAACAAAACAAAACAGGTCACATAATGCCTTGACTTTTACCACAATGACTTCTGTGCTCAGTTATGGTTGCAAGTCAAGGACTACCTGTATGAACCTCTTAAATACTGTTCCTTGAGACATGTCTCTCAAATAGGAATAGAATCATTACATAACTACCGTATGCTCCAGCCCCTACGGAACAGCTGGATCATGATAAATGGTATGAAAAGATGCTGTCTCTCTTCCAGTAAAGTCAGTCTGTTACGTTGACAAAATAATTATGTCCATAGCAAGGCAGAAGCACACATAGAAATGGATCTAGCAAAAGTTTTCTCTTAAGAGTCTTTGCAGTTGGGTTACCTTCACTCTCTTCATCACATTGCCAAAGAGAAAAAAATAATTATGACAATATTCTAACTACCGCTTTCAGGTGTTCACATCACTAACTCTTTAACAACAACATATTATTCAACAATATGTTCATGTAACAAAATGTTCATAATTCACTGGAATCTATCTATCTCTCTATCCATCCATCCATCCATGACTAGCTGAATTAGCCATTGTGGTAGAAAATGCCATCACAAATGACTTGCTCATGCTGTTAGATTGCAAAAACTAAAACTGATCTCACATGTCATTTGGAATTGCATTTAGATAAGTTTATCATATTAGGTCTCTAAGGGTTGTAAAACAGCTTTTCCTGGAATAGATACCATATATAGCTTAGTAAAGCTTTACAGTTTAGAATCTGGTCAGCTGAACAAGGAAGCATCCTGGACAGTTGGTGTCCATACTGAGGCCAAGACTTGAAAGGAACACTAGATGTAGTTATTGACAAATCTCTAGACCTTCCAATTGGAAATCAATTGGATTTCATGTTTCTCCAAAAGGACACTACTAATTTTTGGTCTACAGTCAACTAGACTAGACTTTTCTCTGTGCTAGTGGAAACTGCACTGAACAGAGGGTTCAACTATATGACCTGTGTGGGTAATTGACTACAGAAAAAACAAATTTGGATACCAATTTGTATATGAGGAAATGAAGTAGAAATATAGCATATAGTCCTTTGGGCTACAGAAAAAAAATAATTGATTGCAAAAAGTGTTCGCTAAATTTATGAAAGTAGGAAAGCGTTTTTGTATTAGCCAGTGGACTGGTTGTCTGAACTATTTGTTTTAAAGCATTCTCTAGTACCGTGAAGTAACTGTGAAGAATGCATTTGCTTACAATAATTGAAACTTTCAATTACACAACTTTCATTATCATCAGATTGTTTTGTCCCTGTGGTTGAGCTCAGTGAGACTGTTTTGGAACAAATGTTTTGAGGATCCAAACCTAAGTGTAGATTCATACGGCACAAATCCACTGTAGTCAGTTTGATTCTTATTCATGTGTGGTATGTCTCAACTCTCATTGGTTTATCTTACAAACCATGTTTTATTTGATTCTGGTATAGTGTTATGATTAAAACAAAACTCAGTGTGATGTATAAACCTACCCAATCAGAATAACAATAATAGAAACAATTCCATGTGCCAGTTTAAATGTTTTCAGAAAAATCAAAGAAGACACTGCAGATTGTCTGCACTCAATGCTCTGGCACATCTGCCTTCCTTCTGTTGGACATTGATTTTGTTTGGGGGAGGGAAGGTGCTATATAGTATTTTATGCATAAATGTGGAACATTTCCAATGAGCGTGGAACAGCCTCTCTAAAATCCAAATATGAAGAATTTTGAATTCAAAAATTTTAATAAAATTCTGGGAGGCTTCCAGAATGTAATTTGCTTACTCCAATTCCAGTCTATGAATACAAGTAGTCCTTGACGTAGCACCACAATTGAGTCCAAAAATTTCTGTTACTAAGTGAGATATTTGTTGATTGAGTTTTGTTTTATTTTATGAACTTTTTTGCAACAATTAAGTGAATCATTGCAGTTGCTAAGTTAGTAACACACTTGTTAAATGAATTTGCCTTCTCTATTGACTTTGCTTGTCAGAAGAGAATCACATGACACTGCATTTGTCATAAATATGAGTCAATTACCAAGTGTCTGAATTTTGGTAATGTGATTATGGGAATGCTGCAACGATCGTGTGAAAAACGATCATGAATCACTTTTTTCAGTGCCGTTGTAACTTTGAAAAGTCGCTAAATGGACTGTTGTAAGTCTAGACTACCGGTAACCACCCTGAATGAGTGACTGAGTTATGTGGCCATATTTATTTAGCGTACGGCATCTACAGAGGTCATGCATTGTAGTCTAATTGCTGTCTCTCTAGTTTTTGACTGCGAGGGGTATAATATCCAGTTGGGTTGTCATGTGTATAAACTTTTAGCCACTGTGTTAAGACAGAATGTTGCCCGGAGTATACCATAGTGGAGGCAGTTTATACTTCGTACCCTGGTGACATATACAAAGGTATTTCTCTGCCTGACAAGTCCAAAAAGCAATAGTTTGGGCATTTGCAAGCTCAGGCGTCCAATAGATTTGTAATGTTTTGTATTTCACAGTAGACATCTTAGAATTAGCAGCTTGCCTCAAAAACAAAAAAGGCACAATAAAGCAGAACATCACATTGTAACCACAGAGTTCAGTAAAGCTTTATAGTATAGAATCTGATCAGCTGAACAAGGAAGCATCCTGTACATCCTGGACAGTTGGTGTCCATACTGAGGCCAAGACTTGAAAGGAACACAGAACCTGGTGAGATTTGAACTGCCAAATTGCAGGCAGCCGGCAGTCAGCAGAAGTAACTTGCAAGGATACATATCCATGGGGATCACTGATTTACTACTGCATGCTAGTAATCTGAAATGACAGCTAAAACAAATTACAGAGCAGAACAGCACTATAGATGTTTTCATCACTCATGATTTACACTAACAATACAATTTTTATTTTTGTTTTCAATTCCAGTTTCTCTATTCAACACTTCTGAACTCAGTAGTTCTCTTGACAGAGTTCCAAATCTGTAGGAAGTTGTCCAAGTTCTATTGACTTGTAACCTATATTGATTTTGTAGCATAATCTTGGTCCTAACTACTATGACTAAAAACATAATGCAGAAGGTATTTAAATTATTTCCATGATAGACTTTCTCAAGTTTAAACACAAAAATTGCCTAATGATATGGGTATGTTTGAACGGTAGCCATTTCTCTCTCAACAACATGTCTCTTTGTCATAACTGCTGAAACTAATAGTGAATTATGCCCATTGTTTTTCTTCTCTTTTTCCTCTTTTCTCCTGATTTTTCCAGTATTGCTATTGTTTCAAAATCTCCTAACTTCTCTTCTGCCTATTTTGTCCGCTGTTCCCCAGCCTCCTCAGTGCATCTCAGGCCCTTAGATTGAAGACATAATCCAATGTCAACTATACTTTCTTTCTTGCCTTTATGAGAATAAGATCTTTTTCTGAGGTTTCATTGGAATCTAAATGTGTGAATCAGTTCCCAGATTCCTACTAAACTATGTCGGGACCTCTCAAACTAGCGTCGATATATACACAAAACATTATTATTACATTAATATGTGATTAAATTAATTATAATCGTTTTTTTGCTGTTTTGAATAGTATATTTTATAGGGTTTTTTTTAATTGTGTCTGTTTTTTATGTATTTATTGGTTTTTAAATTAAGTGCTGTATGCTGCCCAGAGTCACTTGCATGTTAGATGGTGGGCTAAATAAATACATTCAAATAAAAGGTTTGATATTTGGGGAAATATTTGCATTGGAATGTAGGAAGCAATGTTGGGCAGTAGGCAATGAGATTGTATGCAATTACAATATATATTTGGCACATCAAAGAATACTGCTTGAAAATAGGCCAGAAATGGCCACTGCTTTATTTTCTTCTATTGAAATGTCATTGTCAAGATCTGTAATGATATAATATGCTTCCCTGTCTCCCCCAGATTAGGAATTACCAGATCCAAGTCCTTTTCACAATCAGGTCATCAGAGATGACCATTGCAAAGTCAGTATCCAGCATTGTGGAAATAACTTCTGGCCACTTCCTGCCTTCCTGCTTCACAGCAGGAAATCCACCATGCAGCCCTGGCCTAGAATGCTTTTCTCATTGTTTTGCAAATTAAGCATCTCCCTTCTCTTATTTCTTATCTTAGAATCAGCCATGAAATACCTGCTTCTCGCATATTTTTAAGAACAGTCATCTATAAAACAAATGTCATACAACTTTGAAACTTTCAAATTTGAACTAGGTTTTTTTTTCTGCAGAAATTTTGGATATTCCCTCCCAGCTTTTCCAGTTTATATCTGTTCCCAGAAATGAATTAAAAAATTCCCAACTTTATGTCTGGTATGACTGAATGATGAGTATACCATCACATTTGGTTCTGCTTTATTGTTTTAAAATTATTTGTGCAAATCCACGTGAATTAAGTAATTTTATAGGGATTGTTAGGCAGTTTTTATATTTTTAATTGTTGCAAAGGAGGTATTGTTTAAATACAAACTCCCCCTCCCCCATCTCAACTGTGAAACTACTGTTTCAAGTGCAAATAAAAGTTGTTTTCAAGATTTGGGAAGTCTTTAGCTTAAAAGAAGAAGTTTCAGATTTGAAACAATTCAAATGATTTTCAACCCTTGACAGGTTACCTTGTGCCATAAAAAGCCTACATTTTGGTATCCCTAACTTTCCTTTTCACATTTTGTAAATGAATATATTTCTTTCGTTTGGCAAAACAAATTGTGTATTTCTTATTATTCAACCTGAATAAAATCAGGTTAAGCTTATTTGAATTAATTTGGACATAATTCACATGAAGATGCCATTCAACTGTACTCATTTGGCTTTTCCCATTTCCTCACTATAACAGATAGACTGTATGGTTATAGAGCTGCATACTGTATTTGTCCTTTCTTTATATATGGACCATAATAAATGCTTCTTTTGGGTTAGTTACCAACATTCTGAAACATCATTCCCAAATTATTCTAGAAAAACTACAGACTTGTTGGAGCAGATTTATCATTTGTGTCTCTGGGAGATGGGAGCTGCAATACCAAGAAGAATCCAGTGGTATTTGTCCAGTGGATAAGTTTGGTATCTACTAAATACCTGAAAGGATTGAATAGAATTTTTTAAATAGTGGACACTAATATACATTACCATAGATGTAAATACTATTGTCTCAGTGTTAAAAAGTGTTTGATAATCATTAAACCCAAATAGGACAGTGATGATTGGTTTTCAGGCATTGTCATACTGTAATTTCTAACAGTCCTAGGTAGCACCATCAATTTTAAATAAGTTTGTGGTTTCAAGAACAGCTCTTCAATCACACCTTTGGTAAGGATGATTGAAGTCATCTTTTAACCTAGAATTGTTTTCTTTTGTTTCTACCAAGTTTGTTATCCGGCCATCTTTATCGTTTTATTTTATTTTATTTGGTTTGTTTCTTGACATTTTTCATGTCTGGTTTCTCATATTTTAAATAATTTGTAAACTTCCCAGGCTTGCTAGAGTAAATTCAATAAAAAATAATCACAACATTTGGAGACTCACTGGTTCTCTAGGTATTGTTGTGAGTTGGGGACTTTTAATATGAATCACTTTGGAAGGCCATGATCAAAAATGAAAATGGTAGCAAATTTGTGGGGGTATAAAGCCATATCACTATAACAATTTAATTCTGTTCTGTTTGGTCAAGCTGGGACAAGCTTTGAGTAGAAAGAAGCGATAAAAAACCGGTTTGACGCTATACATACACTTAATATTATAAAGGAGGACATTGTTACTTTTATTCAAGGGTGAATTAGTTGGAAGTCAAACTAATATATAACTTGAATAAAATACTTCTTGTTATACTCTTAAATTACAGTGAGTATGAGTCTCTACCGGTAGTTGCAAGAAGTTGGATGAATATGTTGTAATACAAACAGCATGCCTACTTTAAGAAGGCTGAATTTGAGGCCATTTTGCCTTTGTCAGCTGAAAATCAGTAGTAATTTCTGGGTTCAGAGACAAATATAAATACTATGTATTTATTTCTTTTAAATCCAAACCTTCAGATGGATGAAGATGGTTATCTGGAAGCAGTTATACATATGAGGAGAATAGGCAAGTGCTGAATTACGGTATTGAAATAGTTGTTTTTTGAAACTGCAGGGAAGACGATAATAAAATTAGGCTAAAAATAATCTTCACAGGAAAGATTTGTTTCCTCATTTTGCATGAAAACTGTTACTCTATCTTTCTGTGGTTATGCATATATTAAATGAGGATACAGTGCTTAGATTGTTTCTGTGGAACCCTCAACCTAAATAAAACAATACTTTAGAAAAGAACTGGCCCAATTCTCATGTTACTATGATGTTCTTACATAGATTTTAGGAAAGAATACCAGACTTACATTTACTGTCATGTTGATGAAACTGTCATTAAAAAACAAAACAGAGTGTGACAACAGTAATGCCTCAACAATTACATGAAAATGTCTGTGATTGATTCATCATTCCGATTTGATTTGTGTGCCACCCATCTTGTCTAGAGGCGTATCATTGTCCGCCACCTCAAATGGTTGCCAAGTCCAACTATTACTATCATGGTACTTTGTAATTTGCATGAAAAACATTTTTTTTGCAATATAATACAGATATAAAAAAGTAAGTTGAGCTGTTTAATTTGACTCTTATAATTACATGTCTGTAATTGTCTCTTGAGTTTTCTGAGCAACCTTATGGAAGTGATCTATCATAAAATAGTGTTTGTTTTAACTTCCCAGCCTAAGCTACAACCTTGGAATTTTTAGTGGTCTCCCATTCAAGTGGTAATTGGACTTTTTTGCTGCTTAATTTTCAAGTTAAGACAATTGGTTTTAAACTGATGTGAAAATCATAGTAGTGGCAGTAGAAGTTCAGTAAAAAAGATGTTCTGTAGACAAGTTACTGCCATATAGAATGTTATCTGCCTTTTTTTCCACAGAATCTTTCTTAGTAGAGGGACGAAGGTTGGCTGGTTCAAGGAGATACGTTCCTTTCAGTCCTTGAGCATTTAGAATCTGTTAGACCCAGTCTGGGCCTGATAGTGCTTAAAAACTATATAATACTTTTTCATTAAAATTTAATTTTCACTCTTGTTCAGTCTTCATCCAGACATCCATGCAATTCTTGCACAACACTGGCTGACTCCAATGACAGTGTGAGTTAATATTGTTGATGGATTGGTGCCATTTCACTCCAGCCTTCATGATTTCTTCAACTGGCAGCTTTCTGTTAAAATCAGGAAGATCTAGACCAGGGGTGTCCAACTCGATTTCATTGAGGGCTGCATCAGGGTTGTGTTTGACCTTGGGGGGGGGCAGGGTGGGTGTAGCCGGGGTAGCTGTGGCCAGCTCAGCGTCACTTATGTTGGGGGTGCCGGTGGTGGCCCGAGCGTTCTGCCAGCGAAAATGGGCTTCGGCTGTGACGGCCTCCTGCAATCCTCTGCCAGCAAAAATGGAGCTTGGGAGCGCCGTGCATGGCCCTCCCGAGCTCCATTTTCACTGGCAGAGGCACTGCGGGCCGGTCCTTCACTATTTCCAGGCTGGCCCCATGGGCCAGCTCTAAGCAGCCCGTGGGCTATATCTGGCCCTCCGGCCTTGAGTTTGATCCCCCTGATCTAAATAGAGTATCAGTGGTACAGAAACTCCCCAATGCTTATTTCTGAAATGAACTCTGAAAGGAAGAAGAAATTACTGTGTCTTTGCCTACTTCCATTCCATCAAAATACCAAGGATTACTGTATATTATAGGAACAAAAGTCATTGAGAGGTCAAGAAGAATTGGCATGCCTACAGTTGCTTACCAGAAACACAGAGGATATTTAATAGCCTATTCAATTTAAAAAAAACTTGGATAGTTTGCAACTTTCATTTGTATTTTTTCTCTCTATGTATTTCCTTTGGACATGATCATTTTCTTAAGGGAAAGATGACTCAATTGCTTGTAAAACAACCTGTTTTTAGGCAGTACCTAAAAGTTCCTGTGTCTTTAATGTAATTCATCTAATTAGCAGTGGTTGCAATATAATAAAAGGGAACAGTTTCAGCTCTGTAATCCTTCTTATTATGTGGTCCAGAAAAAGAAATAGGTGTATGATAAAACCAACTGGAAAGGCCAAAAGAGGACTTATGACACAATTTATTACATTGGCCAATTTGATGGAGTATAGTATAAACCTTTATTTTAGTTGCTAAGACTAAAATTCAGTAAGAAGTATAAAAGAATGTCCAGGATCTGGAGGTTTAAGAATACAACATATTTAAGAAATGATTCTTGATCACCTATATCCATGATATTCATTTGAATATCATGGATATAGGCCTGAAAGACTTCTTGAAAAAGACTTGGAGGTCAGAGTTTATCTGATGGTACAGTACTCAGCTTGTTAAGTGTTATTGAAATTAAAAAGTGGCAAAGCAATAGAAGGAAAAAAAAAACATTGAAGGAATAAATAGAAATACCAATTGAATTGAAAAGCCAAAAAAGAATTTACAGGGGGGGGGGGGGGAGAAAAAAGATCTCAAGAAAACAAAGGCAACTAAATGAAATCTGAGACAAGCATAGAAGGGTCTAAGAAAAGACAAATATGCAGCTGACATGGTCAAAGGAACATCGTGGCAGCCTTAATTTGTTACTCAAGCAGCAGCAGGGAAAACATTACCTTGTGATGATTTTCCATCAGGACCTTTGAAGAGAAGCAATGTTGGCTTTTAGAAGATCTAGGAGGTTAGGTCAGGATAGCAGAGATCCCTGCTTATCCTTAGTGTAAAGATAGCTAGCAGGAACAGTAGGATAACTGAGAATGAAATGGTAGTACCACAAGTCTTTCTGGTGGAACTGAGCTAGGCTTGGAAGACTGAAGAACAGGATTTGATCATCTGAGTCTTTTCTGGGGTGAGAGAACAAAGCGGGAAGGAAAGTGGGGATATGGCTGCAATAAATATTTGTGTCAGAAGGGCAGTGACCAGAGCTTTTGTGTAAACCTGGGCTGGTTTGGGGAGGATAAATTGAAAGTATCATTTTTTTATTTATAACCAGTTCAATTCTGATTTAGATTTTGAAAACCTTTCTGCAATTAAAAATAGTTTGATTTACCTCAGGGTGCTTCTTAACTGTTTATTCAAATTAATTCAAGTTAATTTGCATGATTTTATCCTTATGCTGGATTGGGAGCTACATAGATCTCAAGGGGGATGTAATTCCAGAAGGCAGACACTTAGGCTCAAATGACATTGTTTAATTAGTTATGAGTTGGACACCTTAGTATGATATTGTTTGATTTAGTCTCAAACCCAATAGAAAGCTAGGCAATATTCTTTATAGAAAGAACTGCAAATAGCTCAAAATGGACCTTAGGTAGTGTAATGGTATGTGGGAATGACCTTGGGAGACTGGGCAAAGAGATGCATAGTGGGTGGATCAAGGGACTCAGGAGGGACTCTCCGTAAATTATCAGGCTGTAAAAGTGGTGGCAGCAGAGAACTGTATTTTCAGACTTGCAAGATTCTATTAATGTAGCTTTACAATAAAGTAGAATTAGCATTTCTGGTTGTGTTTCCTGTCTGGTGTACCTGGTAAGACTGGCAGGTAGAAATTGGGTGCTGGCAGGAGACATTGAGTCCACCAATCAAAAACAAAAATATGATTGCTTTTTTTTAGCTGTTACCTGAAAGTCCAACACTTCTGTTTAATTGCTGCTACATGGCTCTTGCATTGGTGATTGGATGAATATTTCAGTTAAAATGTTTACAGACGGCACTCAAACGTGTTGAGGTTATGTCTGTGCTTGTTTCTCCTGATACAGTTGCTTTCAGGCTCTAGATTCAAGAGGCTATTTATAATTCTTCAGAAATCAAAGAGAATTGACTAATATGATTCTTTCAAAGACATTGGACTTATGAAAACAACTAGCCTGAATTTTGATTTTCTGTATGTAATAACAAAAGAGAGATGTTATAATAGTCTGTTGATAGGAAACAATTCTTCAAGATTTGTGTAAGCTTCACTTTTGCATTCAATTACTTGTCAGGAGTATGAGTATTCAATGTATATGAGTATTCAATGTATATACTTTCTTGTCTGCAAATGGTAATTGAATAAAGGATATCTTAAAATTACATTCAGGCAAGACAGAGGTTCTTTTTTTTTTTCCAAATAAATTTTTTTTTATTTTTATTTTTATACAAAATCTTCCATTACACGGTGTGACGTCTGGGTACAACAATTTACAAAAATGATTAGGAATACAAATC
>JANHFL010009287.1:108453-125944 GCA_032468155.1 Oxyrhabdium leporinum | reverse complement strand
CTAACCGAAAAATATCCACCATCCTAAGAAACCCCAAAGACAAAATAGAGTTAGAGAACCAAGGAGTATATGAAATAAAATAAAATAATAAAAAAAAATAAAAATAATTTAAAAAAATGTGGAAACATCTTGTTTTAACCTTAATCAAACAAACTTTATAGTCTTTTCCTTTTGCTACTAATCACCTTAGTCTTTATTTCATTGTAGGATTGTGGAGTATTTGATCTATCTTCAAATTTTCTTTTTCTCATCTCAAAGGATTCTTCAAGGCAGGGCTCTCAAACTTACAGGCCAGATGCATCACACACACTGGCCAAGTCCACACCCGGTTTAGCGAAGGAGGGAAAAAAGTCACAATACATCACTTGACGCTGCAGTGATGACGCGAGTTTGACACCCCTGCTTTAGATCTCCCAGGGTATTCTCTTTTACATTTGTAATTTGTTCTTTAACATCTTTTTAAAAGAATTATAAAAAATCTATAGAAGCAAAAATCATTGCTGACATTATAGCTGCTATTTTTTGACCCCATATGTCAAAGATTCCTAAAACATTTCATGTCATTATTTTCTGTTATTTTGTCTCAGTGTTGACCAGAACAAAAGGCAAACCTTTCTTTTTTCTCCGGAATCTTTAGTCCCCTCTAGTGTCCAATTTCCAAAATCATAAAAGTGTGGAATTTCTTATGATTTAAAATAGACTAATTTAGTTCTCCTGAAGGTACTATTTATTTAGTTATTTTCAAAATCTTCTAGCAAAAGTTCTAATATTCCAAATTTGCCTGATGATCAGACCCATAGGTAGAGATAGGAAGGCCTGGGGAAAAAAAACGGGAAAAAAACAGTTTTTTAATGTTTTTTTTCCAAACAGCTTTGGGGAAAAAATGGGGAAAAGGAGTTTTCCCCCAATTTTTCCATTTTCCAGACCTTCCCATCTCTACCCACAGGTGAAGAATTCAAATTGCTAGTTTACTATTAATGCCTATTTCATAGCAATCTTCCCAGACTGGTAGTTTGCCCCTGGGAAAGACTAAGTAAGGTTCAGTGGAATTTAAGTGGGGGTAGGGGTGGGGGTGGTATCAGACCTTACCTTCTTGTACCTTGGTAACAATTCCAGACTGGTCCCGTTTGATCCCTCCTCCCGATTGGGACAGTCTGTCTGACACACAGTCCTTTGATTTGCTTATTCATTTCTTGTGCTAAAGTCTATTTGACTTTTTGCTGTTTATTTCAAATCTTTAAATTCTTAAGCTTATAGCTTTCTCAAAAATACAGGCATTTCTGCTTTTGTGGCCTAAAGCAGAAAGCGAAAGAATTCCATTTGTATAGGCGTTTTTCTGGCATCTTTTCTAAAAGCGCATTGTGCTGATTGTATTTTTTTCTGTAAAACTACTCATTTTGTTTAAGCAAATTTATGGTGAGGTTTATGCTAACTGAAAAACAGCATTTCCGCTCAAATTAATGCACTAAATAATTGAACAATAAAATATTTAGCATATTTTAATGAGTTTTAATGCACAGGAAATCTTTTAAATTCACAGTTGAAAATCTGCTCATGTTGCTGCAGATATCAAGCTCAGGGGTGGGTAAAGAAGTCTGCTATAGAACTGCTGAATAGCAGCCCATCAAAGTTCAGTTCTACTAATTGGCAATCCTACTGATTTAAAAGGCTACCTTTACAGAAAATGCTAAATCAGAATTCTTAAGCTGTTGAATACGCCTAACAAACTGGTTACATGATTCATTGCTTTATCATCACGGTATGTGCTCTGTCAGGGGTGTCAAACTCAATTTCATTGAGGGCTGCATCAGGATTGTGTTTGACCGGGGGGGGGGGCAGAATGGGTCTGGCCAGGGTGAGTGTGGCCAGCTCAATGTTTCTCGTGGTGGCTTGTGGTGGCCTGGCTGCTCTGCCAGCGCAAAAGGGCTGAGCATTTTGGCTGTGATGGCCACCCTCTGCCAGTGAAAATGGAGCTTGGGATTGCCACCTGGGCCCTCACAAGCTCCATTTTCAGCTGCAATGACCTCCTGCAATCCTCTGCCAGCAAAAATGGAGCTTGGGAGCGCTGCATGTGGCCCTCCCAAGCTCCGTTTTCGCTGGCAGAGGCACTGCAGGCCGGTCCTTCACTGTTTCTAGGGCAGCCACGCGGGCCAGATCTAAGCACCCCATGGGCCGGATCCAGTCCCCAGGCCTTGAGTTTGACACCCCTGCTCTATGTGCTCCATCTTTTTTTGAAGATCACTCGAAACTGCAGTTGGTGCAAAATGCATGTTTGTTGCTAATTGCTATTACCTTAAGACAAAGGCTTATGTGGAAGGAAGCCTTACCAATAGGCTTCCAGCTGCAATTGAAAGTGATATTTTTAGCTTTTAAAGGTGGATTGGCATCGAGGTACCTGCAAAGACTATCCACTCTAATCTGAGTTGAGATGTCTGAGGATGGCTTGCAGGAGAAACCATTGCTGTCATGGGCCAGGATTCTGATTCAGACACAGACAATGTTGTTCCAGCTGAGACTGTAGATTATCAGAGTTGGAAATCTTCAAGTCATGATTCATCTGAGCAATCACAGGCATTTTCTAAGCAGCTGGAGCAGTTGGATGATTAGGCACAACCTCAAAGTCTGGATGCATGCAGCAGTGAGCAGAGCCAATGCCAGTCAATGAAGCTTCTCACTAAGCAAAGGGCGAGGCCTGAGTAATTGCAGCCAGCTGCCTTCAGTCTCTGTTGGAAACAACAGTTCAGAATAATAGTTTGTGATTCTTGGACCTACTGACTACTTGATTGGCTTTCTGTGATTTTGGATTATGCTATTATTCTTGGAATTTATCAGCATTTTTTTCAGGCAAGCACACTCTACTAGACATTTAAATTACATTTCTGTCTGCTGTTATCTGCTTCAGCTTCTGAGTATGGTGTCTACGTGTGTATTCCTGCATCCTTGAAGCAGTACAGCTGCCAATGTCCCAGCTGGATGAAATGAGGCCAGAGAGTAATTTTTGGATCTCTCTGCTCTTTTGGGATTCCAGAATTATGATTATTCAGAAGCTGGTGACAGCTGAACTGTTCTAAAGAGTGCCTTTGAGATATGAATGGCCACTATTGCATTTCTATTTCGAACTATAGTTTTGATCTTTGTTTTTGATTTGTTGTTTTTTCTTGTGATGCTATTGGAGTTGTGAAGTAATCTTTTTTCCCCACAATGACAGACATTTAATTGCATTTGTTTTTCTTTTTACTATGGATGTTTTATTGCACTTTTATCTTATCATAAACTGCTGGAAGTTTATTTCAGTGGCATACACATTTCAATAAAAAAAAACAGCTATCTGCTTTTGGCAGTCCCAGCTACTGGAATAAATGGTTGTTGTTGTTTTAAAAAAAGCAATTCTGGTAAGTCAGAAATTAATATGAACATGTCTGTTGCTGTAGGAGCAGATCAGATATCACAGGGAGGTCATAAGTCTGATATTGCCATCTTCCTTTTGCAAGAGATGTAAACTAATCTATTTCTGTGTGGAAAACACAGCTTCTGCAGCATAGGATGGGTTTTGTTCAGTACGTAGCATCCTTTTTGTCAGCCTTCCCAACCTGAGATTCTTTGGACTAGTTGCAACTCCCAAGTTCCAGAATTTCCAGGATTTCTGATCTTACATCATTACTGGAGCCGGTCCCAGCCAACCTTGAAAGTGCTGTATGGAGAAGGATTGAGGATGCTATTCACACCCCTATTAAGTGGGCTCCTGGTTTAAAAGCTCTCAATATCAAGAAAAGTATTTTAAATATACTTTATCGGGTATTTATGTGGTTGAGGGAAAGCACCAGCACCATTAACAGGTTTGGAGTTGGAGAAGAAACAGACCCCCCTCCTCTTATCCAGAATCAATGCAATGTTCTCAATCGTTTTAAATCCTGTTGATAACAACAAAGCTAATCATTTTGTATGCAATCAGTTTTGTACTATTTTAAATAAAACGAAGAGCCAGTTTAGTGCAGCGGTTAAGGCATCAGGCTAGAAATCAGGAGACTGGGCTCTAGTCTAGTCTGTTTAGGCATGAAGCCAGCTGAGTGAGGTTGGGCCAGTCACTTTCTCTCAGCCCTGGGAAGGAAGCAATGGCAAATCACTTCTGAAAATCTTGCCAAGAAAACTGTCCAGGCAGTCTCTAAGAACTGGACACGACTGAAGAGCGGGGGGGAGAGGGGGGGATAGAATAGGAAACGTTATTTTTTTTTTTTTTGTAGCTGACAATATATAAATCGATCCAAGCGATTTTTTTTTTCCTGTAGGGGTCGATTTTCTATAGGATTTTCACTCTTACTTCGAGCATTTTATTGCAAAGATTCCAGGAAACCTTTCCGATGACTGCGAGGCTGAGGACCAGCAACAGTCACTTAAAGGGAGGGGCGTCGGTACCTTCCAACCTCCCGATTCCACCGGGGTCTTTGAGCCGGAGGGAGAGGAGGGACTCCGGAGCACGTGCCGAGCCTCCTGCAGAAGCCCGGCGCCTCCGCAGGCCGCCCCTCCGGCACGCGCCTGCCGAGCTACAGAGTCCCGGCGAGCGCGTGCGTAAAATCCCCTCCCTTCTTCCTTCCCCCCCCTCCTCCTCCTCTTTTCCTGGAGGGAAGGGGGCGAAATGATGGGTTGAAGGATGCGTCTCCTTCCCGATTAATAGAAAAGCGGCTGCTGCTGCGGCGGCGGCGGCGGCGAGGTGGGAAAGCAGGTGGCTGAGAAGCGATTGTCGCCGCCCCTCCGCAAGTCCTCGGTTGGAAAAGTGGGTCCCTTCAACCTCGGCAGCGATGGCGACCGATAGTAAGTGCCCTTCTTGCGGGCTTTAGCAGAACGCGGGATTCTCTGCAGGATTTTCCACTCTGTGTTTGTGTATGTCTGCGTGCGTGTGTGCTTGCTTTTTGCCTGCCCCCCCCCCCGGGGGTCCCTTTTGCTATCCATTCTGGCTTTTTGCCATACTTCTTTCAGCTGGAGACCTTTAGATGTTTGGGATTTCGAATCCCACCAAGCCTGATAACAGGCTGACATTTGGGGGGAGGGTGTCTTTCTGGAGAGGGGTGGTGGTGTCTGTGGATCCTCTCCTGCTCTTTGTCCTCACCTGTCCCCTCCCCATTTTTTCCTCTCTGCATTTAGCTGCTGCATCCTGAGTTTTTCTTTCCAGATCTCTCAATCTGTCTTAAAATTGTAGTCAGGTCTTAAAAAGTTGTATGTATGTTTGGGTCCCTTATGCATCTTGTTCCCTGGAGTTGTAGATTGCTCTCTGGCATAAGAGACAATGGAAGATTTATTTGGGCCACCTGAGTTTTGATCTGAGGCCCTGGGCTGGGCAGCTCTGTTTTAATCTAAAGCTGTGCCGATTTGATTATGTTATCACCATAATCTGCTAGCACAGGGCTGGGTAACATTCTAACCTAGTTAAGCCTGAACTCAGAATTGAGTGTAATTGCTGCTGGAGAATACAATGTGTGGCTTTCCAAATGTTGCACAGCAATCCCAGCCATAATAGCCTGTCTTAGATGCTGATTGAAAAGCTAGCAATGAACAGTCAGATGCCACCATTCCTGGAAAGCTGCTTGTTCTGGATTTGATCCCTGCAGTGGCAAAGGTTTACTTTCAAGTATACTACAGGATATAAAGGAGGCCTTTAGCAAAGAAGCATTCTTCTCGGCTATAATGAAATGGAGGAAGGAGATGGCCCAGGAAACCAGCAGCATCCTCTGTTAATTTCATAAGGAACTTAATTCCCCTAAAGCTGGTACAATATCATCTTATAGTGAAGGTGAAATAAATGGACAACTTGAGTTACGGTTTGAGACTCTTCAAGAAAAGGCACAGTATGTAAAGCAGCTTTCACCGAGTTTGATAACCTCCCATAATCCCCTGACTGGGGATTGTGAGAATTAAAGACAATCCCCATTCAATTAATTAAACATATTGAAATCATATGGGGCTGTTGGTTAGACAGCTACATTCATTGCTGTTTGTTGAGGGCCTCATTTAAGATGTTGATAAAAACTTTAATGACTCAAATGGATTAGGATAGATCTATCTTGTTCTGAATCTGCATATTTAGATCTGCAAGAGAGGGCCCGATAAAGATTTCTGTGGTTTGTGATGGGCAAGGTTGCTTTTGTTCTTTCTGCCTTTAGAAAAAAAATATTTCAGACACGTGATCATGACTAAACTGAACCTTTTGTTTCCAATGAATTGTCTGTCTCATGTTAGATGTTTTATTTTTCTTTTGAATGTCTAGTTATTGTGAATTTCTTTCATGCTATAAATTGCTTTTCATGTCCCACTTGAACAGGAAGTTGTAATATCACATAACTTGGGTGCTGAACTTTTTAGGATGGCAGGTTTTTTTTCATTATACATACAGGCTAACATAAATATTAATAGTATTTAATTTTTAAAAACTTTCTGTTGTCCATATTTTAAGAGAAAAGATAGAAGTATATGTTGTTGCATTAAAATTCTTTCTAGATTTATATATCTTTGTACACTGATTCTTAATATTTATGAATACATGGTACGAATTTGTCAAATTGAAACATTGGCAGAAAAATTTAGGTAATAGCTAAAACATGTCAGGCTAGGGAATTTCTCAGAATGCAGATTATTGTTATTGTTATTGTTATTATTATCATTATTATCATTATCATTATTATCATTATGGTTCATCATACACAGTTAGCCAGATGTTCAGGCTGGATTTAGCATTTTTGTCTAGCTATCAAGTCCTTTCCAAGGTTGTTGTTGTCTTATTGTTAGTAGTAGCAGTAGTATTGAATTAATTAATGAGAAAGTTATAATAAAAGTATCACCCATGTCTTTTAGGAGGACATTCTATTAACAAGGACATACATTATAAATTTCTCCAAAGAGTTAGGACTTTTCATAATGTATCTGAAGTAATCATTTGAGCCTCATTATACTGGAGTGAGAATCTAGATTGATTTGTTCAATGATCCATTTGTTTGTTTTCTTTGCTATCTTCTCAAAGTTCAAAAGCCTCAACATTTCTATTTATTTCTCTCCTACTTCTTCAAAAGCCAACTTCCACTTAGAAATAGAAATAGAATAACAGAGTCTGAAGGGACCTTGGAGGTCTTCTAGTCCAACCCCCGTCCTAGGCAGGAAAACTGACATCACTTCAGACCAATGGTTATCCAATCTCTTCTTAAAAACTTGCAGTGATGGAGCATTCACAACCTCTGGAGGCAAGTTGTTCCACTGATTAATAGAGCATCATAAGGAAAACCATAGCTTGCAGAATTCTTTGTACATATGGACATATCATGACATCTGAATATCTTTAACAAAGCCTTCAAGGCTATTCTACCATGTCCTAGTCTGTGGCATATTTCTCAACTGTTGGTTCCTTTACTATTCATGGTCAATCCAAAATAAGCAGAATCTGTCCAGCACTTCAGTATTTTTACTATTAGGTTTTAGACAGGTTGTTGTTATTTGTTGACATTAAGGTCTCATCAAGTAGGTTTTTATTCTGTTTTAGAGATTGCAATATTAAAAAGGAAAAGTTAGTAAGTGCAAAATCCAATACTTTGGTCACTGAGTCCTCTTGACTTTTAATTTTAGAAGAGATTGGGAGTGGGGTGTGTGTGAATTAAGCATGTTGAATAGGAGTGAAAGTTTACGAAAAGGTAGATTAAAGGTAAATCTCAGGTACAAATAAATACAAATATAGCCTTGAGCCAAAACTGATTCAATTAGCTATTTTCAAGTTGACAAAGATTTCAGCACCTGAAATTAAGATGTCATAGCTGTTTTGTTTTCTATTTTGATTTGCAAAGTGGTTGCTTAGTGACCAGAATTGTTCTGATGGAGGATCTTTGTAAGAGTTAGCATTTAATTTACAAGAGATACTTTCTGTTTCTAATTTTGATCATAGTAGATTTTAAAGATTGTTTAAATGAACAACTACTGCTTCTAAGATCTTCCAGTTATGCAGTATGTGGTGTTTTCATGTTTTCCTGATCTTAGGTGCTGAAACACATTTTACTACAATACATTTTAATATAATATTTTGAGTATTATATCTTAATACAATATTTTAGTCTAGGAAGTTGGTCTTTTTGCTTTTGTTTTAGCTTTTTCTTAACCCAGGACATTGACAACAAAAGGGAAAAACATATTTGAGGAATTGGGAGTCTGACTTATGGCTGTTGTGTATCTTCCAGATTTATCTTGCAACTTCCCTTGGTCAGATTCAAATAGTATTTTGGATGCTCTTTTCAGTGTGTGTGAGTGTGGGGGGAGGGAGTTGCTAATACAGGTGAGAGAAGGCAAAATGAAATTAAAATTTTAAAATATTTATTGGCATTTTAAAAGCTAAGAACTACATTACACTACACTACACTGTACTGGTAGTCCTTGACTTATAACCATTTGTTTAGTGACTGTTGAAGGTTACAATAGCACTAACAAAAATAACTTATGACTGTTTTTACACTTATGAAATCCCTATAATAATGTGATCAAAATTCGAATGCTTGGCAACTGGCATGAATTTATGATGGTTGTAGGTGTCCTGGAATTATGTGATCACCTTTTGTGACTTTATAATGAGCAAAGTCGATGGGGAAGTCAGATTCACTTAACAACTGTGTTACTAACAAGTGCAATGATTCATTTAACAACTGTGACTAAAAAGTTGTAAAATGGGGCAAAATTCAACAAGTGTTTAGCAATGGAAATTTGGGACTCAATTATAATCATAAGTCAAGGACTGCCACTACTATACTGCACTATACTACATGCATACACTACACATATAGCTGATGAAGTAGGTTGTAGCTGACCTAATTAAGTGTATGAAGTATTATTCTGAGTTGGGAGTATACAACTCCCCATCGTCATCAAGAACTGAATCTCTTGATGGATTTTTTAAAGACTCAGAAATCTCTCTTTGCTGCTTGAACTATGAATCATTTGGATTGTTTCAGCCCAGAGGCAACCCTATTTGAAATTACTGATCAATCTTAAGTTTTATTATTAAGACAGTGTTGTATGTGCTGCTGCTGTTTTCTGTAGACAGCTGTAGTAGAAAAAAAGAGAATTGTCTCTTGAAAGAAGAGAAGAGTGGGAGAAATGGAATAAAAGTGGTAGGAAGTCACCAAAACCTGAGAAAAGGTTCAAGGCTTAAAAGGATCTTGACAGACTTGAACATTGGACCCTACTCAACAAAACATTATTCAGTGGTAAGAAATATAATGTTCTATACTTAGGAAAACCTAGATGTACAGGTGCAAGCAGAGGTAGTACATGGATTGGTAGTAATTGCTTGTGAAAAGGATCTGTGCATCTTGGTAGATCATAGACTAAGCATGATGTGTGCTAGAGGTGCTGTATGTGGTTTGCGCTCCCTTAACAGAGGCATGATGTTGAGATGTTAACATTGTGGAAAATGGTATTCTTCATTTTGTTACGCTGGTCAGGTCATGCTTGGAATGCTTACTCAGTTTTGGTTGCCAAATGCAAGAAGGATGCTGAGAAAGTAGAAAAAGTGCAGACAAGTGTGGGACTTGGAGATTAAATCTTATGAAAAGTCATTAAAGGAATTGATTAGGTTTAGCCTAAAGAAGAAAAAAAATAAAGACTTAGAAGATACATGGGAATAGTTTCCCAATACTTGAAGGGCTATCACAGGGTACTATTCCCCATAACGCCCATGGATCAAATTAGAACCAATGAACAGAAATCCCCAAATCCCATGATTGTCCCAAAAGTGCTTTTTCAAGAGGCAACTAGACTTTCTGGTTTTTCTTTGAAGAAGTTTCGCTTCTTGTCCAAGAAGCTTCTTTGGCTCTTCAAAACGTCTTCAAAGAAAAACCAGAAAGTCCAGTTGTCTCTTGACAAAGCATCTATGGGACAACCACGACCTGGATGATTGAGAGTCTCCAATGAATAGAAACTTTACAAGGAGGGAACCAAACATGAAATAAGGAGGAATTTCCTGACCATGAGATGTGTTGAGCAATGGAACTGCCTGCGTCCTGATGTCATGGGTGTTCCATTACTTGTGATTTTCAAAGGAAGGTTAGACAGCCATTTGTTGGGGGTTGAGGGTGGTGGGTCAGACTAGATAAAACATCTCCAAGGTGCCTTCCAACTGTATATTTCTTTGATTCGAAAAGAAGGAGGACTAAAAGAGAGCTGAAGCAGGAGAATAGCAGCAGCAGTATGAATGAAGAAGTAAGTTGTGATGTCTCAGAGATGGGATGCTTTAAGCAAAGAACATGATGGGCAGTTAAGAACTTTGACATATAAACAAATATGTAAACATTGAACACAGTTGACCTCCCAGAGGACCGAATCCATGTGTGACTTTGCCGGCAGCCTAAGTGCTGACAAGCTTGCCCCACGGGCTGGCAAAAGGGGTACCCAAGAGTTGGCAGACTCTCACAGCCCAGACACTGACAAAATGTTCATTACCCATTATGAGAGCAAAACGGTGCTGGTAAAATAGAACAGCCCAAATTTTATTCAAGCTGACACATTCTTTTCTTATATAATAAAAATTCCAGCCAATAAACTATCTCTAGATTTAATTTATAATCCAGAGTATTTTCCCTTCATTTCAACTCTTATACAAAATAAAGTAAGAATAGCTACAATGGAAAAGTCTCCTGAAGACTATAACAAATCAAAGATTAGTTTCCATAAAAAGATTATTCATACAATCCCACTTATACATTTGGTTTCCATAATAAAATGTGCTGAGGATTTTTGCAGTGCAATTCATACATAGAGTAACACTAAGCCAAACCTTGTTTTGTTTTGATTTGGTGAATTGAATAAACCCAGTCTTTGTGGTTTACAAAGTTTGAATTATGGTTTTTTTTTCAAATGTTAGGTTGAACCTTGAGTTGTCTATATATGATTTATTGAATAATCCACAATTGGATGGTTGTAAACCCCATAGTTTATCAATTACAGTGACTGAATTCGTGCAACATAATAAACATATTTGAGAAAATCTGCTTAGCTGCAGAGAACATTTTTATAAACATTCACCAGTGACTTTGCAGGAGAGGCCTGATTATGTCTTTTAATGAATGATATTTGGCCAAAAATGCTGATTCAGCTTTTGTAGAAGAAGGTCACTTAAGTGGCCCATTAATGTATTATTACATAGGTTGTATGTAGCTATCTTCTGCTGTATAATATGTACAGGGAAGCTGGGATAATCTGTGGATTCTCTTAATACAGGCATGTTTGTATATTAACTAGTAGGAAAGGCATGATTGTAACTATAGTCTTTGTGGACCTATATGCTTCCATTATTTTTATATGGAAGTACCTTCATGTTGAATATGTAAAGACAAGAAAAGACATATTGCAAGGAAATAAAAATGGAAATTAGTGATGTTCTGTCCAAGCCCAAAGACGACTCAGTGTGATCCAATTGAGTCTAGTTCTTTACTTGATCACACTCAACAGACAGAATCTTGCCAGACTAAAATATAACTTTCCAATCTAATAGATATATTTTGGAAAATTCTAGGGCGTGGCTACCCTGAGCTTCTTCCTCCCTCCCCAATCCACTTCAGGACTGTGCAGTCCTCTCTGGATTGTGCTACCTCCTGCCTGGGAAGTCATGGTGCTATTGCTGACATTCCCTCCCCACCCACATACTTTCTCCAGCTGCATATTCCCTCATATGTTAGATGGCATATGTAATGAAAGTGTTATACAGAGCCAAGCCAATTGGTCTATGCAGCCTAGCAGCAAAGTCTTCCAGTTATGCTACTTAATTCCTTTAATTGAAGATGCCAGATATTTAAACTTGGGGACTTAAAACTCTACATGACTCAATTTATAGTATTTAGTTCTTGCCAGTAAGTGAAAGCTCCTGCCTAGTAATGTGAGCATTTTTGCCCTACCAGTGTTGCAATTATGAGATGGAATTTGCTTAATATATCTTTGAGTGCCGTGGGAAGTTTGTTGAGTGATGCATTTGGTCAACTGTTCACAATTAAAGCAGAATTAAATTCCCTACCTTTTAATTGAATTTTTCCATTATTGCTTGTATTTCGTATGAATATTTCCCCTAAAATAACAATAGAAAGACTAGTGCAGATAGAAATGAATAATTAATCTAGCTTTAATTTGCTGCTTTCTGAATTTGCATTTCGGCATTTTGGTGAATGTTTAGAAATAAAAAGCTGAGATGTACTTTAATTAAGAATAAAATTGTATGCGTTTGTGGCTGGAAAGAACCCAATGTTTAGCCAGTTTATTTTTCCAGTTGGAAATCTTTCATATTCCATTGTGGCTATGTATGATACAAAAATCAGAATTCTAATTAAAGGCAGTACATTTAGTCGCTCGTTCTTTTTCTGTCAAATGTGTAGCAGTTCATTATTGCACATGCACTCAAAAGATAAAAGTTTTTTAAAAATGAAGAAAACTTTGATGGTTAAAATTTACAGCAGTGGTATTTTTGCTGTTGTTGCTGTAGCCCTTAAGCCACTGCTGTGTCTTGTTTAAATCTCTTTGAGGCTGCCTCTATGTCAATATCATTTACAGTCCTTAGTTCCACAAAAGCATTTTGAACCTGATTTAAAGTCTCCATGGCCACAGACCCTGAAAATGTCGAGATCACCATGAACCAATTGATGCTTTTTCTAGTTGACCCAACTGAAGAGTGGATAAACTGGCATTCAGTCAATGGTCTGCCTCTTCTATATCATGTTTTAAATCCATTTGTCTGCATTTGTTCAGTGATGTTCTTATAGAATGGAGTGAGAATAGAGAATGGGAACAGCATCCCATGGATGGTAGGACTCACTAGTACTTATTTCTTCACCTGGAGCGGGAAAATGCTGCATTGAATCCAGAAGCTGGAAAACCTGGGTGATGCAAGATTTCTTGTTAATAGGAAATCAGCCCTCTTGAGGCTTGTTGTAGCAAAAACAAAGTTTAGTTTCAGATACACCACACCACAACTACAAATAAAATCAGTCTTCAGCCGCTACTGATACTCTGCGATCACAGAGATTTAGATCTGATTGCAGTCGGGCAGAATGTGGAGGTAGTTTGTTGGTGAGTACAACTTTCTCTCCTTCCCTCTCTTGTCCAGTTCTTCAGTTTGCTAGTAATTGGACAGATGGTATATAAGCTTTGACTTCAGCGTTTTGAGGGTCTGTGGCTTTGGATCCAAGTTGTTTATGTGGAAATAGAATATGAATAGAATAGAAATGATAAAGATATGGAAAACATTCACAAATAGGGTGTGTTTGTTGATGGAAGTCCGAGTAATGCCAGATCTGCAAATGGCTCATGATGGAATCTGTTGATTGTTTCGTAATTTATTTTATCTATGATCCTTATCAAGCCTCAGTTGTGTTTTCAAATAAGTTTTGATAAATGTCAACATTTTTTGAGATATGATGGTGAGAATTTCTTACCCTTCTCTAATCTACTTTCAAAGCATCAAAAACTCCATCCTTCATTTTCTTTCTCCCCTCTCTTTTTTGTTAGTTTTTAAATATATATTCTTGTTTCAGTATTTATTTAAACTTCTTCCTTCAGATCCTGAACTACATACAGTTTGTGGCACGTTTCCAGATGGCAACCAGCTTGACAGTGGGTAGAAAGTATAGCCACAATGTCTTTCCTCTCTACCTTCCCAAAAGCTTGAAATCTGCTCTAAGAGTCTTTGAACATCTTGAAGCACAGACTGAAAAGGATATCTAGTTTTGGCATTTTTTATCAGTGCTGGAATGACATGTCAGTTTCCTGCACAGTTCTAGGACTACAAATCCTGGCAGGAAAAGCTGTAATTTCAGTGTGGAAAGCATCTACTTCTTCCAGTCTCCCAAGTAATTTCCTGGGCTTTAGAAGAGAACTTGTAGGAGATGACCAGGCTGAGCCCGAGGGTGGGATCAAATGTATCATCAGTCTGGAGTCCCTATGCCCCTGAAAGAGACCTAAGTCCAGCCCCTCTTGAAGTCCATTGACTCTTACCTGGTGCCAATTTGCTTTGACTGTTAGTTAGTCAGATTTTCGTATATAGGTAGCATGAAATAAATTTGCAGTGCTTTCTGAACTCTATCCTGGTTCCTGGGTTCTTGTGCCTGACACAACTTGTAATGCTCACAGGATTGTAGCAATCAAGATTATTTTAACCTCTAATGGTATGTGGGAATGACCTCGGGAGATAGGAGGAAGAACTGCGGACTGGACAACTGTAAAAGGTGTCTCAGATCACAAAAGGGGAGGGAAGCATGGGAAGCATTTTAGAAGGCACCCTCCTTGTTTCCCAGAGAGTAAAAGGAGAGCTGGGGAGAAATAGTTTAAGTTTAGCAAGATTCTATTAATGTGATCTTATAATAAAGATAAGAGTTATAGTTGTGATTCTTATCTGGACTACCTCAAAGGGCTAACAATCTCAGATCATCAGTAAACTTACAGGCTGGAATTGATGATTGTATGGCCCTAAAGATCAAACAGGTTTGGGTCTTGGGATGGTTAATGCCATGAAAATAATGGCCTACATATATGGTCTTGGGTTCATGACCTCCAGATACTTTTTCAGCATTGGCCGAAGACCATCTTGGCAAAGAACTGCAATCTTGCCTTTGCCAAGGCAGCAGGTTGGGAAATGATGACTGAATGATTATTCTGATGGCTGTTCTGAAAAGCAAACTGCATATTGGAATCTTATAAGTCAACCAGCCAGTTTTGAACCCAAAACTTGAAGAAAGATACTCTAGAGTTGGGAAAAATATAAAAAAGGAGAGCAAGAGTGGCAAAATGGCTCAGGTGTTAAATTAGGACATGAGAGTTCCAATTTACTTTTAGAAATGAAAGCTCGTCAATTCAGCATATAATAAATGTGTCTAAAGGGAAGTAATAACAAATAAGCACTAAAAGGGACATCAAGTGATCAAGAAGTTAGAATAGCTGTTAGCAGGAAATATCACAACATGAATGTCTTAGGTCAGAGGGGAGAAAATGATGGGAGACATGCAGGGGCGTGGTCATGGTGGTGGGGTATTTTTCGCCCTCCCCGGCCTGCAGAAGCTTTCCTTGAGCCTCCGAGAGGGTGCAAAAGGCCTCCCTGGGCTGCAGAGGCTCTCTGGAGGCTGGAAACGGACCCATTTCCAGCCTTCCCGAACTTCCGGGAGGTCCATTTTTTGCCCTCCCCGAACCTCCGCACGCACCCTGCACTTACCTGCATCCAAAACGGTCTGCATAGAGACTCCTGGGAGGTGCGGGCTGCCTTTGGGGATGTGTGGGAAAGTTGTACTTTTCCTGAGTTATAGGCATATCACGTTATGAGAGCAGTTATGGACTGAATTATTTTGTTTTTTTGTTTTTTACTGTTTCTAATCCTATTTAGTATGTGACATTTTAAATAAACAGACCTTCAAAATTAATAATAATTATTTTTTTTTTAAAGGCTGAGATTTCATGTGTTATTTGTTCTCACGTGAGTTCTCTTGAGTGGTTTTTTTTCCTATTTTTGTAATTTCATGTTAGAACATGTTTTTAAAATTTATTTTGGCATCTAAGACAATATGCAAAACCACGTGACAGTGCCTATTACTTTAAAAGGTTGTTGAACCTTCTTCTAAGATAACATGTAAACATTTGCTGCTGGTGAGAGAAGATCTGTGAAATTGGAAGATTTTCTTCTGTTCGGTTCAAGGAAGGAAGCACTTCAAGTAGTAGCTGTTCAGGAAAGAAAACACTTCAAGAATCCCAGGCTGTTTCTCTGGAGTTCCTCTTCCCCTCTTGGAGAGCAGAGCAATATATGGCATATTATCTGTCACAGGTCCCTGGAAATAGTCTTCTGCCTGAGGTATGTTGAAGGATGGTATCTCATCACTTGTCAGTCCAGGCTGTTTGCGAACATGGAATGATTGGA
This sequence comes from Oxyrhabdium leporinum, assembly GCA_032468155.1. NCBI lineage: Eukaryota > Metazoa > Chordata > Lepidosauria > Squamata > Cyclocoridae > Oxyrhabdium > Oxyrhabdium leporinum. Next base: position 110,040 of record JANHFL010009287.1, on the reverse strand, counting down.
TTGCCACTTTGCCTTCTTCCCTGGGTAGCAAAATGCCTGAGGCTGACTGTACTCTCCCCTGGGAGTAAAGAAATCCATATTTGGAGTCCTTGATGTTCTTTGAGTTTTGTTGTTTTTTTTTATAAACAGTACTGAGGTTGTTACCTAGTCAGTTAATGAAACATCTGCAGGCAAACAACCAAACTCTGAGAATACCAAGGACTCCGCAGTTCCAATCTTGAGCTACCTATATTCTCTTCTACTGAAATCAGTATTTGATGAGACTCTGCTGTTTTGCTTCTCTTTTTCAAATTATTATTTCAGGATACAGTGTGTTAAAACTAACTGATTGAGTACTGAAACAAAAATAATTCTGTTTAACAGGGACAGATTGGCATGTGAAAGCAAAATCTGTTCCTTTAATTGCACAGAAGGACAGCATTGGAATCAAACTGCCTTTGTAGAGAATAATAAATATTTCTGTAAAATACATTGCAGAGAATGTCATGTATATTATCTTTGATAAGTACATTAAAATCATACATATAGTTGATGGTTATTGTTTTGTGCCATTTGTCACCTTTTAGTGACTACATATATATACATATATATCCAGAGGAGTACTTATATACCACTTCTTATTTGAATAATCCTAAAACTATTTCCAGTAACAATGAAAATACAGTAAGGTCTATAAAAGCAGGGGGGGAAACAAAGAAAAATATGCACAATTTTTTTAAAACAAGAAACAAATATTAGCAGAAGGAGACTAAATATATGTTTTAAAAGACATTTAAAATACATGAACCTCAGGGACTGTCTTTTATGGTGATTCCATACTGCAGATGCCATTGAAGAGAAAAGCTTGTCTCCAAATCAGTAATGAACAATTTGCAAGGAGTTGAATGGAGAACAAGACCCTGGCTTGCTAAACTATTGGCTCAGGTGTTGAAGCCATTTATATTTGCAGCTTTATTTACATAGAGAAAGACAACTTGTAAGATTTGTGTGACCTCTTGCCTCCCTTGGTAGGATCTTGAAACTGGTTAGCTGACACTACCACGCCTGTCACAATGTGAAGCTCCGCTGTAGTCAGCAGGAGAAAAAGAAGATCGAAGTGGTCAGAGAAAAAAATACCCAAACAATCCATGATGTGTAGAGTGAACTTATCTTTATGGATGTTCTTCTATGCAGTATAAAGAACTTTTGTCTGTCTATGGAAGAAACAGAAAAAGGACATCTGGATGATAGAAAGAGGAGGCTAAGGAGAGAAAAAGAATGATCCATTCTTGATTTTGGTTCCATCTTTCAGAGCTGTGATGTAACTACTAGTTATTTTCCTGTTAGAAAAATTTCCTGCTTAACTGCCAAACTTCTGTTGCATCCAAGTAGTTCAGCTAATGGTTAAGAAGTCTCAGAAAGGGAAGAGGGGTCCGGCATTTTAGCAAACTGGGATAAAATATAATTTTCCTTAAGGAAATGTACATTGGACTACTGTAACGCCCTCTACATGGGGCTCCCTAACAGGAGTATCCGGAAACTTCAACTGGTGCAGAATGCGGCCGCGCGGGCGGTTACGGGATCTTCCCGGTTTGTCCGGGTGACCCC
>JANHFL010009287.1:83863-94129 GCA_032468155.1 Oxyrhabdium leporinum | reverse complement strand
AGGCCAGACAAGGAATAATGGATGGAAACTGAACAAGGAGAGATTCAACCCGGAAATAAGGAGAAATTTTCTGACAGAGCAATCAACCAATGGAACAGCTTGCCTTCAGAAGTTATGGGAGCTTCATCACTGGAAGCTTTCAGGAAGAGACTGGATTGCCATCTGTCAGAAATGGTGTAGGGCGGGGGGTTGGACTAGATGACCTACAAGGTCCCTTCCAACTCTGTTAATTTGTATCTGTATCTACTATGTTTTTAATTTTGCTTAACTTCACCCTGAGTGAGTAGAAGAACTGCAAGCAATAGGTTTGGCACATTGGGCAATGGGCTGGAATCTAGTAAGACCTAAAAAAACAATGCTAGTGGTAGGTTTTGACAGAAAGCTTTAAAATTAAGGAGGTGCAAAATCTATGAGAGTGCACATAAATAATTGTGTTACTTTCCCTACCTGCTTCTCCCAAAATAACTGTTGTAATCAGTGTGCAGTACCTGCCAAAACAAAACAAATCAAAATCCACAGAACAGAAAGAGTGCCTGGAGTGTAAGTGTTAAGTACATGTTGGCCTATTTTGTTTTTTGTCACCGTTGATTAAACATGTGTCCTCAAGGGAGACATAAATAATTGTAGGTCAAGGGGAAACAAGATCTGCAAGATGCCCTGTTTCATCTGGGCATGTGGCCTGCGCATGGAAGCTGAATAACTGTTAAAAATAGAGGGTTGATTAAATATCAGACTCTTGTTGGCAGCACATTGTATCTCCCTGGAGTTATGGAGGTCCGGTGGGTTGCCAAGGAAACACACATAACCTTGAGAGGAAAGGTTTAGACTTATATCACCTGGCGTAGCATTTGGATCAATCTGCAGCCAACTTATGTGATTGCAAGTTGAGTGAATGAAGATGAAAAACTACAATATTTTACTCATTAGAGGGCATTTTGTTGTCTAATAGAAGAATAGTCTATCTAAATAAGCCCAGCTATTATTCTTTCAAGTCACTTTACTAATTGTAGATAAGCCAGCTTAAAAAAAATGAATCAAAAACATTATACCCGTTTTTATTTCTTGAAGAAAATGATCCAAAGCTACATAATTGTAACATTCAGTGCATTACTGTGTTTGTCTATTTCTATTTTGAAAGTTACATTGGGAATCAAAATGTATGAAAGGTTTTTTTTTAAACTCCAGTTGTAGAAAAAGACCAAAGAAAGACTCCACATTTGCATTGTTTATTGCTCAAAACTATTATTATACAATTAACATATTAATTTATAGCTTTTCTCATATAATAAGCACACACATGAAATTTATATCCCAATGTAGAATTCTTGTGCCATGTACTTGTGTGAATGGATCAAAGATGGAATATTTAGGCTCACTCAAAGCAGGCCATCCAGTAAGGAGGAGTTGTTCTGGAAGGATGCGGAAATTACGGTCTTTAGCATGCAATAGGTGGGAAAATATGCAGACTTTTAAGAGGGCAAAATAAAATATGGATTGCAAGAGATGAAGTAGTTTTCAGATCAAGCTGCAGACCCTTTGTGGACTGAATCAGTAAATGCCCTCAATTGAAAATAGGAGGCATGAGAAGAAAACTAACATAGGACTGGCCTGGATTGTTGCAAATTGTAAAATTGACCAGAACTGTAATATTTTATATTCATCACAAAGAATGAGGAACTGTGCAACTGGTATTTGGAGACAAAATACCTGTTTCCCATCGCAGACAAAATACCAATTTTCCCCATCACAGAGGAAACATTAACACTAATCACCCCAGAATACTTGACCTTTATAAATTTATTCAGATACTTCTTAAAGCCATCAAGTAGATCCCATAAATTAATTATGGGATTTTGGACACTTAAAAGCTTGCATGCTACTTTGTAAAATTTCAGTTGATGTACCAGTTCAGTGTAAATTTTGGATTGTTGATTTGGGGTTCAAAATCTATTATTATTTAGTGAACTAACCATGAAAGGGAACCAAAAGTCTGGTGTATGTTCGCTTTGTGTCTTTGAAATTCCAAACAACATGTAAGTAGTTAATTCTTTTCTAAGCTAGAGAATTGCTTTCTGGATTTTTTTTCTTTGTAGCGAAAGCAGAGAGCAGCTATTATTCTAAACTGCAGATTAAGGACCTGTCTGGATTCTATAGATATCTCAGGAGAATGGTAAGGGCTATTTTGCTTGAGCAGTTGGCAGCTATGTGGAAGCTTCCTAGCAATGATGTACATAATTTTCATTAAGTCAAAATATTTCATCAGTATGTTGTCATAGGAACAAAGATATTGCACTCACGTCTCTTTGAGGGAATGTAAGAGATGTTCCAGATGGATGTTGGAGTTGGCTGCCTGCCAGGATGTACCTCATAATGTTAATTTTGAGAAGGAGCAAAATACATGGATGGCCAAAGAGGGATCTGAGAGTTCATCAGGGGAGTGTATCTGTGGGGGAAAAAAAAAATCAGTTTTCAGATGAATAGAATGACTGATTTCCCCCCTCCCCCGCTATATCTGCTTCATGCTCTTGCAGCACACACAACCAAGATCTTGTGATACTTTGAAAGGCTAAACATAAGCTTTTGTGGACTTGAGCCTGTTTTGGCAGATGCACAGTGTTAAAGTCAGTCAGCAGAGTGCTATGTGCGTTACATATCTCACTCCTGCTCTCTCTCCCTCTGTGTGTATATGTGAGAGGTTCTATAAAGAGAGCAAAAGGCCATCGGATATAAAAGGCAGCTGTCACTTCCTAGAGTCCAAATGTGTGCAAAATAAAACAAGCGATTGTTCATATTGGCAGGAAGCAACGATGGAACTCAGGGTCCAATTTAAACCCAAACTGAATATAATGTGAGTAAATGGAAGATGTTGTAGTTAATGGATTGTGGTGGGCTAAGTGGTGAGTGCTAAGTATTCATCCCCCATAATAAACCTCAGGCAGCTGAAGCGTTTCTACATTCTGTGTTTTTTCCCAATGTGATGATTACAGTTAAGCACAGAAAAAAGGGAGAAAAAAATACAGTAAAATAAAAAAACTGTCCAGAATCCAGAGAATGTTAAAGTTGTTATAAAAGAGCAATTTATAATTCAACAGACTTTCCGACATAAGAAGAGTTCAGGCAAGGGACTGCTTATTTCTAAACCTGGATTTAAAACATGCAAATGCTGTGTTCCTCTAACGTGGTGTTCAAAGAAATAAATTACTATAGTTTAGTATAGAGAGCCAGTTTAGTATGGTGAATGAGGCATCAGCCTAGAACCTGGAAAACTGTTGGTTCTACTCATGCCTAAGGTACATAGTCAGCTGGGTGATTCTGAGCCAGGCATTGTTTCTTGGCCGTAGGAACAAGAAGACAATGGCAAGCTATTTGGAAAAAAAAATGGCAAGAAAATTGCAGGGATTAGTCCAGGCAGTTGCCAAGGGTCAAGACATTACGACAAAATATGGAAGAAATAACAGTTGCAATAAAATATGTCCATTTATCAGTTAAAAACCTATCAGCATTTGGATGCAGAATTTAATTTGGGAATTCTTCTTGGTAACTAAATTTAACAAAAAATAAATAAATAAAAACACTGAATTGAAAGCGCACACAAAAAAAAGGGTGTGGGGAGAAACCTAACAAATCACATAGCATGATAAGACAGCGATTGAAACTATTCCAAGAGGCTATTTGTCTGATTTTGCTTTAGGAAGGTTGGTAAATACTATATGAACCAATGTTCCTATGGTAGTTGGTGACTTTTGTTTTCTTTTTAACAGGATTTCGGCTTCAAGTTATTTAGTATAGAAAATATAGGAGAGAAAAGAAGGTTATGGCTCTTGTAATCCTGTTCAGAATCCCAGTGGAATCTTCATGACAGGTGCAACTTAACATATTGGCATGAGTTTTTCTAGTATCTTCCTTCACCTTACACATGAAATCAATACTGAAGATTAGAGGTCTCTACATATTTATGAACATGGCCAGTGTTGTAAGGGAGAGAAACATTTGGATCTGTAAAACAGATATTTAAATGCATCTTCCTGTTTTTCTAGCCCCGGCAAAAGAGAAATATATGCCATAATCTTTTTTTCAATTTTTATTTCATTGGTTTGCAGTTTCTGACTTGTATTTTTCTGCAAAAAAATCTCTACTCCATGTTTTATATTTGCCTAATAATTAATTCCCCTGCAGTTGCTTCTAGACTGAAGTCTGTATGCTTTTTACTCTGTCGTCCATGGAAATGGATCAGAAATACTAAGCAAGTTAATTACTGTTTTCCGGTTTATGATCTAGGAACCATAAAAGAAAAGGAGGGAAAGGACATGTAAAACTTGCAGCTGTTTATTCCATATATTTAAATCCTAAACTTCCACCAAAAATAGCACTCGAGAGACAGCTTACAACAAAGTAAAGAAGAGATAAATTGCAATAAAATATGTCTCTTTATCAGATTAACAAATTAATAGAATAACCAAGTTGGAAGGGACCTTTGAGTTATTCTACTCCAACCCCTTGCTCAGTCAGGGGTTGAGTTATTCTACTCCAACCCCTTGCTCAGTCAGCTATATCATTTCCGACAAATGGTTGTCCAATCTCTTCTTAAAAACTTCCAGTGTTGGAGCACCCACAAGTTTTGGAGGAAGTCATTCCAATGATTATTCTGCCAGGAAATTTCTCCTTAGTTCTAGGTTGGTTCTCTTCTTGATTAGTTTCCATCCATTGCTTCTTGTTCCGTTTTGGAAAATAGGCTCACCCCCTCCTCTTTGTGACAGCCCCTTACATATTGGAAGACTGCTATCATATCACCCCCTAGTCCTTCTTTTCATTAAACTAGACATACCCAATTCCTGCAACCATTCTTCACATGTTTCAGCCTCCAAATAATCTTTGTTATTCTTCTCTGCACACTTTCTAGAGTCTCAACATCTTTTTTATATTGTGGCAACCAAAACAGGGTGTAGTATTTCAAATCTCGTCTTAACAAGGCATTATAAAGGCATTATTGCCAAGGCATTATCAATTAAAAACCTATCAAAATTTGGGTACAGAGTTTAATTTAAATTGGAAACTGTTTTTGGAACATTGTCTTGTACATAGAATTGTGTCACAGGCCACACTGAAAATGTGGGTTCTACAGCTCATATTTTAACTTGGGGTACAATTTATGGTAGTGGTGGCATTCATTATCTATTAATTAATGATTTGAATAATGCTAATTAAGCTCAACAGACTTGTGGATTTTGACTTGAAAATGAATGTAAAATAACTTATTTCTTTCTTTCTTTATATTTCATACTTCTTCACTGCCCATCCCCCTCAGAGAGGGGCATATGATACAATATTCTCCTGATGATGGATTATATTAGTTATTTGATATTTCAGATCTGCTGTTGACACGCCATATTTTGGTTCCTGTACCTGATTTTCTTTTTGCTCCTTGTTTCTTATATTCTTATATAGATAACAAAGAATTGGGGTGTGTGGTGGGGAAACTATAAGACATAAATAAAAAACAAGCAACAATATATAGTAGATTAAAACTAGTGCTCTGGGGAGAAATCGTCCTGTTTGTTTGCTACCAGTTCCCATTTGATCTAATTTAAAAAACTGCTTTTCAACTTTGTTTCAGAAGCAAAGAACATTAGATACATTAATTCCCACAATAGAATAATGGAAGGTAAAGGTGATGGAGTTGGCAGAAATGACAAAACTGTCTGTTTTAATTAAAGAGAAGAACCTATCTAGTCCTGTTTCTATTTGGAAATTGCTTCTGGACTTTTTGCTTGAAACTGGAAAAAGTGAAACTCCGAGTTAAGGTTTTAATGACTTTGTAGTTCAAGAAATGGCTTGAAATCTTTAGAAATGTAAAGCAAAAGGTTGTAATTTTGTTTTGTACTTTACTGTGCTGAAAAAAGTCAGATGTCACTACTTCCTTTTCTTTCTTATATAAAAAGCAAAGAATATTTGGCAAAGTTCTAATAGATGGAGTCTGGTGTTCTTGCCTATGTTACTAACAGGGCGTTCTGGGATGTGTGTGAACGCGCCATCCTTCATTGCACAATCCTCTTCCTATTGAGCCATGGTGGCGCAGTGGTTAGAGTGCAGTACTGCAGGCTACTTCTGCCGACTGCCAGCTGCCTGCAGTTTGGCAATTCAAATATCACCAGGCTCAAGGTTGACTCAGCCTTCCATCCTTCTGAGGTGGGTAAAATGAGAACCCAGATTGTTGGGGGCAATATTCTGACTGTGTAAAACCGCTTTGAGGGGGCTGTAAAGCACTTTAAAGTGGTATATAAGTCTAAGTGCTATTGCTATTGCTGTTGATCTTCAGCCTCTCTGACTTCTCCTGCTTCTCATCAATCTGAAGAGAAAATATTGGGGGAGAATTTCTCTTTCTGGCTTTTTTAGATAGGAAACTGTGGGCAGCCAAGGAGTAGAATAATGGAAAAAATATACAGGTAGTCTTCAACTTACAACAGTTCATTTATTGATCGCTTGCAATTGCAGCAGCACTGAAAAAAATCAACTTATGATTCTTACGACTGTTGCAGCATCCCTGTGGTCACATGATCAAGATTCAGATGCTTGGCAACTGACTCATATTTATGATGGTGTCCTGGGGTCATGTGATCAATTGTTGTGACCTTCTCACAAGCAAAGTCAATGGGGAAGACACACTTAACAACCGGGTTACTAATTTAACAACTGCAGTGATTTACTTAAGAACTATCATAAAGGTCATAAAATGGCGCAAAATTCACTTAAGAATCATCTTGCTTAGAAACAGAAATTTTGGGCTCAATTGTGGTCATGAGTCGAGGACTATCTATAACATAGTATCTATAATATCTATCTATAATATAATATAGTGGAATCAAAACACCACCAACAGCACTCTTCCCACATCCAGGTATAATGTGTTGAAAATGTCTCAAGAAAAAAATCAAAAGTTCTCCAATACCTTTAGGTTAACAGAGAAAAATAGACACTCAGGAGAACATTCCCTAGAAATTATAAGGCTGATTTTGGCACAGTAATAATTAAAACCTCCAGCTGCTCAAAAGTTGTTGAATAAAAACTACTTTTTGCCTACCAACCAAAAGTCAGCAGAGATGAGGCTTTGAGCTTGTGGGTTGGTTTCCAAACACTCAGAGAACAAACCTTCACCCTCATCCTACATCTGAGCTACAGATATTCACCACTTTTGCTAAGATAAGGCTTTACTTAGAGATCTTCAGTGGTTTTTCTCAATACAGAACAGCCAGTCCTAAGGATCTTAATGAGTCCTGCATGGGAGGGGTACAGTAGTGAATCACTGCAGTTGTTAAATTAGTAGGCGGGGTACAGTCTGAGTTTCAAGATAATGCTCAGTACGTTGAACTATGGTCTATAAGCAATTTACAGAATGGTTCCTTTGACTAAGAACTACAGTAAAGATGCTGAATCCCTAGTTCCTTTTTTTTGCAATTCCTATAGCTGTCTACAACAATGAATCATTAAAAATGCCGTGGATAATGATATCATCATGCTATGACCATGTCCTCTCAGCCCTTGGAGACTGAAAAATTTGCAGACAGAAAGTGTAGTGTTCCTGCCCACTCCTGAACTGCTGCTTGCTTCTGTTCAAGGCTGACAAATCACCCGCTCCCTCCCATTCCACTCCAGGTGATTGATGATTAGGGTCACCTTTGGGACAGTGGATGCGTTACGCAATTGTTTCATTCCTTGCAGCATACAAGCAGTTGCAATAATTCATTCTCTAGCTTGTTTGAAATAATCAGCACAGACCTGCTGTCCTGCGAAAACACACACATTTTATTTCTGGAGTGTTTGCACATTGTGTGAGCCTCACACATGAATAAAAGCACCACCTGTTTGTGGCTGATAACTATGGCTCATAGTGCACATATCAGTTTGGCTTGCTGTAGCAACAAGCAGAAGTGGCTCTAGCAGTTCTGGTGTGACCCACGTTTTGTTAAAACAGCTGCCTGCTGTTGAGTTTGCTTTAATAAGTCTCTGAGGTTGTCAGAGTTTGCACAAAACCAGTTTCTTAGATGTTTCCTGCTACAGAGATAAGCTTGAAAATGGTTGTCAGCATCTGTGGGAAAGAAGTTGAAGAGATTAAGATTCTTGAGTAGATTGAAGAGAAGCTGCTAACTCCCAATAAGTGCAGGCAGAGGGATTTTAGAACAGCGTCTGTCACAGATGGCAGAAAATACGTTTCTACTATTTGGTACATATCTTAATGATTTGCAATCTCTCTGCAAGATGCTTACCATAAGAGTGGAGAACTTGTGGTCTTCCCAGTGAGGCTGATCCATCATCCTAGGAACCTTCACTATTAGCCAAATGTTTGCTGGGAAATGTGATTCAAATGTGATCTAGAAGGCCACAAGTTTCTTAGTTCTGTCCAAGATTCCTGTACTTACTGCTTTGAATATGGGGCGGGGTGTAGGTAGGAGAACAAATAGAATTGTATTTCCTTTTCCAGCTACTAACCACAATATGTTTGAATGTGTAATGCTTGTGTAAAGTTTATTCATGGGTAACTGTACTTTGTTAACCTCCCTTTGTGCAATCGGTAACCTGCATAAATAGATTTCCCATCTCACTGAAATATAGTTTGTATTTGTTGCTTGTATAAATAATTTTATGTTGAACTCATGGTGGTAGAAGACTGGGTTGGACCATCCAAATATAATTTGTTCAAAGGGATGTTGGGGTTCAGACAGTTGATAAAATCAGGTTTTCACATTTCTGCTTATTCTGCAGCTCTCTGATTAGCAAAATAAATCCAAAACATCCTCTCATCTATGGAAGTTGGAAAAATGGGTGGAATTGTCCTCTCGCCTCTTCCCCAATTTTAATTTTGGGAAGTAAAATGCAAAAACTGTATGCTAAAACCCATGGTGAACTGAACCATGGTTTACTTCAGGAATTCTCAATCTTTGTGGTGTCACCATCCTTTAAAAGTGCAACTATCCCATTCCCAACCCACTTTCAAGTGCCCCCCAGAATAACCTGGCCAGGTTTGAGGCATTTTAGCTTACTAAGACTTGCCCTGTATTCCAGAATTAACTCTTCCTGGTCTTCTTCCTAGGAAGGCATCAGTTGCTATGTTTATAGGCTTGTTGTATTGTAGAGAAGATTCCTGAGAGTCCCTTGGACTGCAGAGAGATCAAATCAGTCAATCTAAAAGAAATCAACCCTGACTGTTCTTTGGAAGGGCAGATACTGAAGCTCAAATACTTAATGTAATATAATGGCCACTAAATGAGAAGAGATAACTCACTGGAAATACCTTGATGTTGGGAAAGCTTGAAGGCAAAAGGAAAAGGGTATGGCATAGAATGAGATGGTTAGGTAGTGTCATTGACAAAATGAACATGAATTTGGGCAAACTATGGGAGACAATGAAGGACAGGTGGGGGTCCTGGTGTGCTGTGGTCCATGCAATCTTGAAGAGTCGGACACGACTTAGCAACTGAACACAACAATCCTGGGTAGACCGATCTGTTTTATTGAAGAATGGTCGTCCTGCAAGAAGACACAATGTTTGGGCTGCTCAAGAGGTGAAAATATAGTCCTTATAATACAAATATTTGTACTGCCTGTAACCATAGAATGCTCCCGCCCCCCAGTGAAGGACCCTTCATTTACTAAATTAATCCAATGGTCTGGTATTGTACATACTGAATTGTAAACTAACCACGCTGTTTAGTGTTATTTAGTACCCAGTGCGACAAGCAACTAGCCATGATTTAGTCTAATTGCACTGATTGAACTCAGATGTAAAGGCAACTTGGAAACAGAATAACAGAATTGGAAGGGACTTGGGAGGTCTTCTAGTCCAATCCCCTGCTCTTACAGAAGATCCTATACCAGGGGTGTCAAACTTCAGCAAGGCATTTAGACTTCAGCAAGGCATTTGACCAGTACTCTACAACCTACCGTACTTCTTGGTAAGCTAGAAAAAAGTGGGCTAGACAGCATCACCACCAGATGGATTCACAACTGGCTGACAAACCATACTCAACGAGTAGTCCTTAATAGATCTAAGTCTACGTGAAGGGAAGTAAGCAGTGGGGTACCTCAAGGTTCCGTCTTGGGCCCAGTACTCTTCCATATCTTCATAAACGACTTAGATGAGGGGAATAGAAGGGGAACTTACCAAATTTGCAGATGATACTAAGCTGGCAGGAAGAGCTAACACCCTAGAAGATAGGCTCAAGATCCAGATGGATCTTGACAGACTTGAACACTGGGCCCTATCTAACAAAA
>JANHFL010009287.1:69213-83763 GCA_032468155.1 Oxyrhabdium leporinum | reverse complement strand
AAAACATTCATAAAGATCCATCTCATCCTGGGCACCCTTTTTTTGAACTATTACCATCTGGCAGACGGTACAGCATACCCTGAGGGTAAACCTCCAAGTGGCCTCAATGATTCTCTAAAAGAATGCAAATGACTAGCTTTCTGCAAGGAGTATAAATCCTTCCATTCCTCACCACCCAGTCAGAGCTGAAGAAGCTTCTTGGATGAGAAGCGAAACGACTTCAAAGAAAAACCAGGAAGCCCAGTTGCCTTTTGAAAAAGCACCTTTGGAATAATCAGTAAATCATTTTACTCTAAGAAATCAACCTTGGTGTAATTAAAAGCATGTACTTTCAGTTGATATGTCTCTTCATCTTTAAATGGTTGATATTACAATAGTAAGGAAACATAAACGCTGTCCTGCTGGATCATGCCCCTGGCCATCTAGTCCATCAGTCTGTTCTGACACTGGCCCACCAACTGCAAAAGGAAGCTTGCTAATCTCCCAGCAGGGTGCAAATCATTATTTGTGCTATTTCAAGTTTACATCCTTTTCCCTGTACAAAATGTATAGATAATACTGGATTGCCCTGCAGAGTTGTATTCAGGGATTATGGACAAAACCAAGTATACATTATGGTCTAGTATAATGTGTGAGTCAGTAATATTTTTATTTTGTGGTTGATGTTGCTGATACCATTAAAACAATTGGGAGTGAGAAATGCTTTCTCTTGTACTGCAACTTTTCTGGAGAACTACTAAGTACAGGTAATCCTTGACTTACACCAGTTCATTTAGTGACTGTTCAAAGTTACCACGGCATTGAAAGAAAGCGATTTACGACCATTTTTTACACTTATGACCGTTGCAGCATCCCTTATGGTCACGTGATCAAAATTCAGACCCTTGGCAAGTCACTCACATTTATGATGGCTGCAGTGTCCCGGGGTCATGTGATCATCTTTTGCAACCTTCTGACAAGCAAAGTCAGTGGGGAAGCCAGATTCACTTAACAATCGTATTACTAATTTAACAACTTCAGTGATTCACTTATTGCCACAAAAGTGGCAATAAAAGTCATAAAATGGAGCAAAGCTTAACAAATTTCTCAGCAACATAAATTCTGGGCTCAATCGTGGTCATAGCTTGAGGACTATCTCTATGCTAGTGTACCTTCAGCTGGTCTTCAGTGTGGAAGGCAGGAACTGTGTAACTATCAGTAGCTAGCTATTTCCAAAGTTTCTTTTGATTGGAAGCCATGGTGGGTTTGCCCCCCAAATCGGATGCTATTTTTTGCAGCAATATTGACAATAGCCGCTGATTACATTGTCCTTGAAGTCTCCACATGAAAGTTCATGTGCAGTAATATTATTGTGCTTCATTGACAGTCTTACCAGAAGTGTCTCCATTTACACACACGTATGTGCACAGGTGGCTGAAGATTTGTTCCTGGTGAAAGACCCACCAGTTTTTTGTAGCTGAAGTGAGATGCTCTGTTTGCATTAATGTATATTGTAAAACACTTCTTTCAGAAGCTTGCCTATTATGAAAATAGAGTGAGGGTTCTTGGTCATTAGCCAAAGCTGTATCTTAGGATTGCCATGGAAACAGTGCACTAATTAGAAAAATAAAGCTAATTTGTACACATTTGTCTGTGGCTAACAGATATTGTTCAGTTTCAACTTTTAGTAGCCCAGATCAGCACTGCCAGTGTTAAAACATTTGGAGAGCCACATTTGTCATCCCTAGACCGGAGCAAGATAATGCAGTTGAGTGGAGTTTTAAACCTGGTTTAGTCTAACATGGTTAAATCAGTCGCATAGCTGATTAGATTTAATGGAAACTACATAAATTAAGATGAGATTTTTTTTACAAAATCCCAGAAGAAGGCAATGGCAAACAATTTCTGCACTGCTGCCCCTCAAATAAACATGGCCATAGCCAGTAGCTCTACTTGATGTTGCCTTTTTACTGTGGTTAGTCTAGTCATTTCAACATGCCCCTTCCTGAAGTTCAGCTATTTCCCCTGTTACTACAAGTAGTCCTCAACTTACGACCACAATTGAGCCCAACATTTCTGTTGTTAAGTGAGACATTTGTTAAGTGAATTTTATGATTTTTTTTGCCACAATTGTTAGGTGAATCACTGCGGTTGATAAGTTAGTAAGCCGGTTGTTAAATGAACCTTGCTTCCCCGTTGACTTTACTTATCAAAAGGTTACAAAAGGAGATCACATGACGCTGAGACACTGCAATCATCATAAATATGAAACAGTTGCCAAGCATCTGATCACATGATCGTGGGGATGCTGCAAAGGTCTTAACTGTGAAAAACAGTTATAAGTCGCATTTTTCAGTGCCATTGCAACTTTGAACGGCCACTAAACGAACTGTTATAAGTTCAGGACTACCTGTATATGCAATAGCTGTGGAGTTAAACATCATCATCAGTTTGAGGAAGCCTGCACTAGTTGCAACCCACTGGCTGCCGACTTTCAGAGGTTGCGTTCTCCTTTTTTCTTAGAAATTGTGGTTCATTGCAAATTATGATGAGATGGCAGAAGTGATTATTTTCATCATGATGTCAAACTAATATTTATTTGTTAGCTGTATATCTGTAATTGTTCTGACCCAGGCTTAGCAGAACCAAGAAACAGACTTGTCCCCCAAAACACCTCTTTATTTAGTTACTGTGAATTAATGGCATTCACACACAGAAAAGTCCTGGCAATAATCCTCCCAAGGGTTAATTGCAAGTACAGACCTTATCAGTCCTTGGATAGTTGCTAGGCCAAGAGCTTCCAGTTGCAAAGCTCTAATTAAATACCTGGCAAGGAGTCTCTGTGAGGCACTAACTCTGATAAGCAAATCTTCCAAAAGAAAATGAACTAATTGTCTTCTGCAACCACCACTCCCCTTTTGCTTCTATTCCCCAGGGAGGAGCCATTCAGCGTCCACGTGTGCCTTTCCTTCTGAGTTGGGCCCTGTTCTTTAATTGTTCTCTTCTCCTGACAGCTCTGCACATACGCGCATCTGGAACAGGCTCCAGCTGTTCTTCTTCCCCACTTATCTCTGACTCCGTAGGCAGCTGGGCAATGTTGGACGGCCCTGGTCCTATCTCTGCTTCCAACACAGAGCATCCATCAGAGCCTTCCCCAGACTCCAGGACTGGCCCAGTTCCTCCCCAACCTCCTCACTGTCCAAGTCTGTCTCCAGCTCCACTGGCAGCTGGTGGGCCACAGCAGTAATTTCATTTAGGACCTCATAGCATCCTCCCTTCCTAATTTTTGCCATAGCAATAACATTGTTAGTTGAGCTGGCTTGAGAGAGAGTCAATGTCCTTGGGGTCCTTGAACGTCTATGGTAGAGGGTGGACTAGAACCTTTGCTCCTAGGCCAGCATCTTAACTGCTACAACTCACTCTTTCTCCCTTCCTGGTGATCCCTGTAAACACCCCCAATATCTGTATGCTCATAATATAGCAAATGCAGCTCATGCATTTCTGCCATTTTTTTGGGTACAATCTTCATTTATTCTATTTGCTTTCTCTCATTTTATTCCCAGTTACTCCTGAAGCAATTGGGTTCCTCTCTGCTGTTGGAATCTTTATAGTTCTCCTTGCAGTCCTCTCCCTCTTCATCAACAAGAAGCTCTGTTTTGAAAAGATTGGAGGTCTTCCCTGCTTGGAGCAACGAGGGAAGCACAAGCACTACAAAGAAAAATCTGGGGTTCGGGAGGGTCTTGGTAAGTAATATGCAATATTCTGGCAACAACAGCATCAGCAGCAAGAACAAGATCCTCTTGTAGTTTTTAATAACTTATTTCTGTTTTGATATTGATTGCATGCAAATTGCAAAACTTTAGCTTAGCCAGAACCGCTGTTTCCCTATGCCTATACTTTTTGCACTATAATCAATATTTTCTCTTTCCAAAAATAAATCACAACATAAATTGTTTTGCAACTTATCTCTTTTTCAACCTGCAAGAATTTGGACACAAGGCATGAGCCACCTGGGCGATTCACAATTTTTCTTTCTGTGTGCTTTCTGCTTGCTGGTAGATATTCAGATTAATATATATGCTTGTTTATTCGTGTCAGAAGCATCACAATTAAAATAAGGCATACTATACGACATAACATTTAAAATATAAAATGAAGATGTATACGAAGGGTATAGTTAGTGTCTGTTTCTACCTACCTATCTATCCATCTATCCACTCACACTCACTATATTCTTGCAACATTTTTATCTGGGGGATTTTTCCATCCATTTACAGATCTTCCTCATTGGTTGTTTATGATACCATAGCACAATAAACTATTTTTTCACCATTAAAAAAGTTGAAGTGCTGATCTACAATCAATAGACCATACTGTAAATTTATTAGTTAAAAACAAAAGAAAGAGTTTGCTTGCAGATTGTGTGTGTGTGTGTGCGCGTGGGACAAACAAATTGAGCATCTAAAGCTTAATTTGATTACACTTTTGTTTTATGGTTTGAAACAGCAGAGAGAAAAATGGGATTGGACAAGAAACACAATCAGATCAAAAAGAAACACAACAAATCCAGTATTTTAGTCCTGCCAGTAACAGCTAATGTCTTTGGGATGGTGCTTATTCTGGTGTAGAAAAGAATTACAAGAGTTGATGGGGCAAGTCAAGTGGTTTATTCAGACATATAAGATGTTTGTTGATATGTAATGGCGTACTTGGGTATTCTGGTCAGTTAATGAGAACGAATGAATGATCTTAGTTCATCCCTGAATTTGGAGTAGTAGTTAATTGTTGATTTCAGATTTTGACTAGTAGCTATCCTGAAACGATGATTGCTCTGGATTTGGATGAATACTCTACAGGAATGGCTTAGTTTATTGCCAGGGTCATATAAATATGTTCATATAGAATAATGAGGTCTTGAGCAGTTTGTGAAAAGTCAAGAAAATAGGAGCAGTATGAGGACGTAATTGATCAAATACATAACCCTTATATCCTCTTCTTGTGGCCTGACACAGTTACAACCCAGAAGCTCCCAATTAATCATCATTTCCTGTTATATCAAAACCAATAAGCAGTTATTACTAACTTTGCCACATGCTAGGATCTGAAATCTGCTTCAGAACCTAAGATTCTAGCTTGTTCTAGCTTATCAGTGATGGAAGTCTATTAATAATAGATAAGGCAAAATAGAAAGCTATAGTTAGTTAGATTTCTAAGCAATGTGCGGCAGCAGAAAAGGTTGGCCGTTTTTTTCCTGGACCTTCCTGATGGAATCACTTTCAAGGAGTATAGATGTTTGCTTCTGGGAAGCATAGTGGGATTGATTGAACTGCAGGCAGATTCTGCAAAGCAGATTGTCTACTTTGCACATACGTACTAAAAATAGTGTATTTAAAGTCTAGCATATGTAATCCTGATAAATATAAAACTGGGTATGCACCCTTAACAGTGCATGAAAGAGGCACTTTTCATGCATTGTAGGTGTGTAGATATTGAGATGTGTGTGTGTGCAGTATGATCCTGGTCCTTGCCACCCTAGCTTTAAACTTCTTTCTGGTTCTACAGTACTTGTGCTCGGCTCCTTTTATTATCTTCCCTGCCATAGTTCCAGTGTTACATAAACACTGATATTCTTCTGTTCAAAATGTCCTTTGTGTGCGTATTGCAAAATCTTTCTTCTGCTTGACAAATAGCACGATGGAGGGGCCTTTCTAAATGACAGCATCTCTCCTTCCCTTTATGTGGGTGTTGACATTTTTTTTGGAGCTGCCAGAGATGATCTTGCAAACATATATTTACTGTAGCTTTTTAAAAAGTGAATGATTAATAAACGGGAAGTTTTAAAATCGAGTAAAGTGGGAAGGAGGAGCGGAATTCATTTGCTTCCAAGCTGTAGTGATTTGCATTTGAAAGTAATTCTTTCACTTATATGTGATTGACAAGTAAAACCTTGAAAATATGGTACTTATAATGGAAAGATTTGTATTGATTCTAACCACAGTTTTTGAAAGTAGGTGGATTATACTAGCTGGGGGTTGGGGCAGGGAAAAGCACAGCTCCTATTGGGCTGCAACTAATGTAGCACAGCAAAAGGAAAGTTGGCTGAAAAACTTAGGTGTGAGTGGGCTGCATTATTTTGAAAGGAGTTTTGGACTTTTGAAATTCTAAGTCAAATCTATCAAGACCTAAGTGTGATGGGGCAGTCAAGTTTTATTTGTTCACATTCCTGCCCACGCATTAACACCAAAGCAAAGAGAATCTTCTGTCAAAAGCAGGATGATTTCCACGGAACAACTACTTCCCTGCCTTAACTGTGCCATGTTCCATTTCCCCCATTACGTTGACTGGCTTCTGGTATGGATACCCTCCAGATGTCTTCGATATCAACTCATGAATCTCTCGCCAGGTCCCATTTCTATGAATAGCAATGAAATGAATAGAGAGATATTCAAACTTTATAAGTCATTAAAATAGCAAGTGAGTAGGATAAATGCATCCTTGCATTGAGCTTGACTCCTGGTGATTAACTGAATGTGTCCATGTAGGTTTAGGGACAACATTATGCCTATAGCCCTAGGATTTTCTAGTAATGTCCCAACCTAGAGCTAGCTCTGCATAGCTTTTGAACTCAGCAAAAGTTGCTAGGTGCCAGTATCTGCTGTGACTGTTTCTGAGGTAGAATGCTAAACTATATGTAACCGACGAAAAGGCACTTTGTTCCTCCATATTTTTATTAATGACTTGGATGAAGAGGTAGAAGGTATATCAATTGTCACAAAATTGTGTGGGATGGCTAATATACTAGAAGACAGAAATAAGATTCAAAGTGATCTTTGAAAGGTTAGAGAAATGGGCTGAAATTGACACAATGAAATTTAATAGAGAGAAATGCAAATGGCTTCTCAGAACCAGCAACCATCCAGGTATATAGAATAGGGCTCATTTTTGCATGTATGGAAAATGTCTTAGAATAGTTGGTACAAATTGAATCATCTCTATAATTTGGCAACATTTTGTTGCTGTTATCATTCATTTTGCTGATTTCTATCCATGGTTTCAGCTTAAGATGTTTCAGAACTTTGATACTTTTCTTTAAAGTAGTTGCTATTCCCCATTTTTGTGTTGACTACAAATTTATAATAATTCTGCCTTCAATGAAGTCATTTATAAATAAATGAAGCCCAACAGTAGAGCACTGAATACTTCCTTTCGATTTGTTGTGAAGCAGTTAATGTGCACTCATTGGGTATAGTGGTTTAACCAGCTACGTAGATTACTCCTAGATTCCCATGGGAAACATAATCAAATAGTTTGCTGAAATTAAGATACGCTCCTTTCGGAAGATTACTGATGCAACGTAGAAATTGTAGAGTTCTGTCTCCTTTCTGTCAGCTGTTACTATCCTACCGTTTTCTTGTATGACCTCTTCTTTTTTTCTTCCTCTAAATACTGAAAGCCAAAAAGCCTATTTTGTTGCTTCTAGTGTACCCTGTCCTTTGTGTTTTAAATTTTCTAATTTTCTTTCTGCAGGTAATTGCTATTTGCTGATACACTTTGACAATTATACCCATCTGTATATGTGTCTTGTTAAATTATACTCATCTGTATATGTGTCTTGTTAAACTTCCTAAATTGCTTTCCCCCCCCATCCCCATTTTATCATTAGACTTGTGTGCAGCTATACTTTCAGTCCCAGCTTTCCTTTTTTCCCTTGACCTGAGGATTTCTGCATCTGAGTTTGTATCTAGTCTTCTCAAATGATTAATGTTGACCTGTTAGAATGCATGAATGAGTATGCCAGAACCCCAGGATGACATGATTACTGTCTACCAAAGTAATCTGCTGCTTTTATCTCTCAACCAAGTCTTCCATACTGGTTAGGATCAAATCTAGAGCAATTTATCCTTTTTAGCTTTCGTTGTTCTTTCTAAAAATTGAACAAGTGTGAAAGAATTTTTGGGATCTTGAATTCTTGTCTGACTTCATTTTCCGGAAGGGTACAGGTAGCTGAGGGGCCCCCTGTTATTATTGTTGCATCTTACATCCTGGTCAAGGAGGGAAATATCTAGATTGATTGTTCAGCATGACAATTAACAACATACAGTATGGCACAGAAGTGAGTACACCTCCTCATATTTTGTAAATATGTAAGTATATCTTTTCATGTGACAACACTGAAGAAAAAACTCACTTTTGTTGCCAGCAGTTTAGACATTAATGGTTGTGTGTTGCGTTATTTTGAGGGGACAGCACATTTACACTGTTATACAAGCTGTATACTCAGTGAAAAGATATGCTTAAATATTTACAAAATGTGAGGGGGTATACTCACTTCTGTGACATACTGTATCTCAGAATAATATATTTGCTGTTTTCTTTCTTTGTATTCTTATTCAGATGCTCTCATCTGGACCTTCAAATTGCATTCAAATTCCTGGATCTTAATATGTAACATTAATTTCCTTCACATATAATGCCAATCTTCCTCACCTTTCTTTTGTCTGGCTAGTTTTTTTTGTATAAATTATATTCATCAGTCTTTGTACTCTATTAATGAGTTTCATCCTACCAGTTATCAATAAAGTGTATTAAACTTCTTAATCCATAGACACATATCAAGTGAATCCAGCTGTTATGGTTTATAAACCATCATTAGATAAATCAAGACTTAATTTAAAATATGAGGCTGTTCAGTATCAATTGTTAATGTCAGTTGAATTACATCTGTGTGAGGGCTGTCTAATCTCAGCTGCTTCTTTCTTGGCTGCAAATAACTTTGTTCTACAAATGCTGCAGGCAAGCTGGATTCATAATAGCAGTTGACAGCTTGGGTGACTTAATAAGTTGTATCCAGAAGGATGGGCATAGCAAGAAATAGTTTGATGCTTGGAAGTTTTGTTTTGTTCTACCTGCAAGGTTTTAACAACATACTGATATAGGTACTTCGTCTTTAAAAAAATAAATAAAATCAAATAGCGATACAAAACTATTGAGTGTTCCATTGATGTGTATTTGGGATTTATTCCAGCTGGTTTGATTTAGTTACATTTGCCACTTAAGATGAATCTGCCTTATATTAATCTGACCATAAGTGCCTCCTGTCTCCTTATGATCTACATAGACTTGTGATAACCAATCAAGATAGGTTTTTTTAGTGGATGGATGTTGTGGATTTGCTAGGGTTTGAATCTTGAACCTTTCATATGAATAAATATGTGTGGTGAGATTTAATTAAGGCCTTTCCAATTACATACTTATGAGCATTTTTCATAATCATTCTCTACTTTGATGCATTTAGGGTGAAATCAAATACTGCCTGGGTGCTTCTTTTTCTTGGGTTCTATCTTCTTAGCTAGATTTAGTGATTAACAAAGACTATTGTTAAGAAGAACAGATGATTCAAACTAATTTCTTGAATGCTTATTCTGTAGCTCACAGAGCACTGAATCTGATACACTGGCAAAGAGGAACAGCTGGAATTTATGACCATCGCAGGTTCTGCTCATTAAATATATAAAAGTATGGCTTCAGAGGATGTCTTAAGCTTCTTCCAGCCTTTTTCCTCCTGGATATCTCGAGTCTATGAGGCTTTCCAGCAAGCAGGAGAATCCTTTTCTTCTTCTTCGAATAATCTGGGAAGCAAACCAGATCAAAATGGATTTGATGGGGAAGATGAGGATTTAGATGACAGTGATGGGCTTTATGAACGCTATTCCATAGGTTCTGATGATGACAGTATTTCAAGTCAGGAGAGTGAGGAATCTCATCATTCTTCATCATCCTGTCAAGATCTTGCTTCACCTGAATCTTCAGATCTTGATTTGTACTGGCCTGAGCAGAAAGGAACCATCCCCCACAGCTCAGAGGAATACTTTGAGGATGCCTCCCATGGAGTCTATCAAAGTTACAAGAATTATCAAGCTATGGAAGCTCTCCCCACTATCCCTGAGGAGGAGGAACATCTCCACTCCAAGCAAATTAAGAACCTTTCATGTAGCAGGGATGGTGAGTTTTTATTCTCCTTTGACGGCATTACATTTGCTTATCTAGATGATCTTCTATCTGCAAGGCTGGCATCTGTACATTTAGACAGGCTTCCTGTTCTGAATTTTGAGAAGCAGAAGTTGATTTTTCAGTGCACTTTACACCCTACAATTTGAAACTATACAAGAAATGGATAATTTTTTCAGAAACACTTTGGGCTATCTTGGAAAATGTGTATGATCCAAAAATATTTGGAAGATCTTGTATATTCTTGGAGCTATTTTAAGGGTTTGAAAGAAAGTTCCCACTTATCAATTTGCTATAAAGGAAATTACTCTGTCAGGTTACAGACCAAACAATATGGCTCTTCTCTTGGAACATTCAGTGCAGATCAGGATATCCTATGCATAAGTCTTACAGCAGACAAGTACTTCATATTAAACACTTTACAATGGGACCCTGAGGAGTTTAATTTCTACTTTCCTGTCTTAACCAAGGCTTGGGGCCGGGGTGGGGGGGATCTAAGCTGGGAATGGTTTGGATTCGGGTTGGTCCTCACCTAATGATCTGTGGAATTCAGTTGATGGCAACTGGGACTACCAGGATTATCATCACTTAGCGATGCAAATTACAATCCAATTTACCATTGTAACTTGAGACACTCTGAATACGCATAACCTTACTGATTTCAGGAGCATAGCTTGGAGGATAAACTGAGAAATATGTTCTTTGGGTAGTCCTCTGTATTGTATGTAAATATGCATATATTATACATGTTTTCTGGGAGCTGGCTTCAAATACTCCTTATAAGATAGATGTTCACTCAGAGACAAACGAAAATAGTGAAGTTATATAGGTGATTGGAATTTAAATGTTTTTGATGATTGATAAAATGAAGGATACATCGTATAATTTAGTAAACATTATTATAAGAATAGATTTGTAATTTTAATTATTCTCGCAAATATTTGTAACCAGACGACACACCGTGTAATAGAAGATTGATTGTAGGTAAATAAAATAAAAACTTATGTGAAAAAAAAAAGATAGATGTTCAGTGATAACTATGGAAAACATCTTCAGAGAACCTTCCCTAAAATAGTTTTAGAGGCCACAGAACAATCAGGCTTGATCAGTTAATGCAACTTCATATCTAATCAAATAATCTGCTCTTAGCTAGATGTTTTCAGAGCTAAGGAGAGGTAACAATTCATAATAAATATTCCGTTAGTACCCCCACTTTTTTTTGAAAGTTAGCATCTCTCTCTCACACACACACACACAAATACAAATAGTCCCTTGTAGGTTCCTAACATACGTAGCTATCAGCAATTATAGTTCAGAAGCAAAGGAAGTTCAAAGGCCAATAATTCTTTACCAGGATTTCTATTTTAATCATTGAACAACTTGGGATTTTTTAAAAATTCATTTCTCTTTTTCAGTTAGGCTTGAATAAACTAACATTCTTTTTCTGGTTTTGACTTTGGACAACTTTGCTAATATTTACTTGCTTTCTCTGGGCAAATGGAAAACTCTACCTGGACATTTTCAATCATCCAGGTCATGGTTTCCCCAAAGGTGCTTTTTCCAAAAGGCAACTAGACTTTCTTGGGTTTTTTTCTTCGAAAACATTTTGCTTCTCATTTTGAGAAATGTTTTCAAAGAAAAAAACCAAGAAAGTCCAGTTGCCTTTTGGAAAAAGCACCTTTGGGTCTACCTGTATCCACATAGGTATATACATGACTTAAATTGCTTCTATTTGATGTTCTAGGTGCTTTTAAGGGATAATGCTTAAATATACAATCACTGCTAACTAAGCCCTGTTTATTAGTATATTGAACATAAGTATATATCCATTTTCAACTCTGATGGAATACTCCTACAATTTTGATACCTTCGTAAATCAATTTCCATTTTTTTAGTCTTCCAACAAGAAGTATTTTTCAATTTCAATATAAGGAGAAATTTTCCAGCAGCGAGAACAATCAACCAATGTAACAGCTTGCCTTCAGAAGTTGTGGGAGCTTCATCACTGGAAGGTTTCAAAAAGAGACTGGACTGCCATCTGTCAGAAATGCTGTAGGGTCTCCTGCTTGGGCGGGGGGTTGGACTAGATGACCTACAAGGTCCCTTCCAACTCTGATATTCTGTCATTCTGTTAATTATCACTTGCTGTTCCATGTTTGTAGAGACCGGGCTTTCTTTTATAACTCACATGTCTCAGAAGTTATTTCAACATGAATATTGAAAGTATTGGCAAAATTGTATCTCTTCACATGAAGCTTGAAATACTCCTTAAACTTCATATCACCTCATCAGATGGAATTGTCTTGTACCTGAAGATAGAATCAGTTCTCCTTAAATTCAGTAAGAAATTGAGAGAGAGGATACTTTCACTTTTGACCAAATCTCTTTTCCGAACATAAATAAGAAATTTGCTTTCAGGGTTCTGAGCTCCAAATAAATTCTATTGAAACAGTGTACTGTAAATATTTCTTATTTCATGTTGTGACTTTCTTGAAAGTGCAGTGAATGTGACAAATGAACATAGCTGATACTTGCATGATAAATATACTGTTCTGATACCATCAACTTCATTCTATTAATTTCTCATCTAACCTGTGCAAGGTTGATTAAAGCACCTGCTTTATCACTGTTAAAGCAGACTTTAATTTCTTCAAATCAAAACTGCAAATCTTCGATGCAGCTGGAATAGTACTTCCGATAAAATTTCCCACAGTGGCTGCCATTTGCCATTGGAGGAAAGTTGCTGCTAAAGTAATCATAGGTTAATATGTGTATGTTGAGTACATACATAAACTTAATATTTAACATATTTTGTTACTAAACACAGAAGAAATGACTCTAAAAATGAAGCTTCTATATCCTCTATCTTTCCCAACCTGATGTTTTTCAGATGTGTGAGATTTCAAATTTGACCATGCTGGCTAGGGAATTAAAGGTATTGATACCCCTCTTCATCTGGGGTATCAATACCTTTAATTCCATTTAATATTGAATCCTTACTCTTCAAGTTCTCTTTCAAACCCCAAACATATGAAAACTGAGTAGAAGAGGGCTGACACTGTCTTTATGATTATCTAAGCTGAGGAGGTCTGGTACATAACATTTGGTAATGGAAGAGAGATTATTTTTAAAAGCCTTCTCCTATATCCCTGGCCCATAAATGCGTTCTCCTGCCTCAAAATAGTAAACTGTTGTCTTAGTGTGGGGTTGTTGTTGTTGTTTTTGGTTCAGGGGAATTTCTTGTGTATCTGTTTTCTCTATTTTATTGCTGCTTTTTGGGGGGAGGGGGGCGTTTCTTTCTCCACTTTTATTTATTCTTAATGTACCATCTTTCATCCAGCTCCCAAAAATATAATAGAGATTTTTAATGATAAATTCTCACAAAGCAAGAGCAATACTTAAATGTTTTTTGTTGCCATAGAAGCACTTCTGGCAGATCACAGAAGGACCCTTTTGCTAATAGTAAAGTATGAGAAGAAAACAGATACACTCTTCATCAAGTAATTGCTGTTGATGAAAAAGCGAAGAAGCCTTCTGTTCTTAGTCCAGAATAGTCCTTACTGAATGTACATGAGTTTCATTTTGGGAAGGGGCAGGGAGCAACGGGAGAATTAATATCTTCTTATGACAATTCTCATCCTGTGCTTGAATAAAAGAGGAACATAAAATCAAGAATACTTGCAGATAGCTTAGAAGTGCCAATGCTATGTTTAACTCCAAATCTTTTCTGTCTTTCTGAACTCAGAAAACTCATCTTGCAGTTTTCAAGAGTGTTTCATTTTAAAGAGAGATAAGTAAAATTTCTCTGCCATCTCTTGGGAAAATGTTTTGCGCTAAAAAAAATGCTAGTAATCTATATTTGTGGATATGGGCAAACATCAGACACATCAAAGCACAGACATCTCAAGTGCAGGTATTGAATTAAAATAGTAAAAGAGTAAACAGTCCATCTAAGCATAGATGTGAGACTAAACGAACATTTATGTTGTCATGTACATATGCAAAGCAAAGTGTAGTCTTGGGTTAATGGCAAGCTTGCACAGTACACTCAAAAGTCCTTGTGATCACTGATGGTATTACACTAATTTGCAGTTGCAATTGCAGCTGGGAATGCAATTCCACTATATGGCCAAGCGAACCCCATGATATATGAGCCATAAAATCACTGGCAGCCATGGCTTTCCGCAAAACAGGTATAGTTGTTGCTAAAGCTGTCTGAGAGCCCATAAACTGAAGTCTCGTTGAAGACCAGCTGGACTCCTGTTAATGACATTGAAAAATCCTCACACTTTTCATCACCACAACAATGGCTGGGGTTCATCACTGCATTCTTCCATTTTTTTAAAAAACTTCCCAAGGTAGACATAGTGATATTTAGCAGAACAACAGAATAAACAGAATTAGAAGGGACTTTTGGAGATCTTCTACTTCAACCCTTTGCTCAAGCACGAGACCCTATACCATTCCAGACAAGTGGCTCTCCAGTCTCTTATATATATATATATAAGTTTAATTTATATACCGCCCCACTCCGAAGACTCGGGGCGGTTCACAACAATTATC
>JANHFL010009287.1:57179-69113 GCA_032468155.1 Oxyrhabdium leporinum | reverse complement strand
TTAATTGTTCTCCTTAGTTCTACATTGCTTCTCTCCTTGATTAGTTTCCATCCATAGGGGTTTCTAGCCAAATACTAGCCAAATCCAAATCTTCCTAGCTTTCTGTGGGTTGCCAAGGTCAGCCAGATGCTACCATCTAGCTGACCCTGAGGGTCTATGCACACATTTTACCATCAGGAGATGGTTTCCATAAACACTCATACATTACTACCTATTATAACTCTAAGTGTATATACGGTATAGAGAGAGAGAGAGTTATATATCTCAGGTTCAAATATTACAGTACATTTCCTCCTGTGTTTCCTAAATGAGCAAGACCCAGTATTTTTTTCTGCATCGTTATTGTAATGGCTTGTTTGCTCACACTTTTTTGCATCATATCTTGGCCCCTCTAATCTTCACACTTGCTTTAGATTTATGAGATCCCAAGTTCAGCCTGTGGTATCTCTGATAGGATTGAGAGAGCCCACTGGATATGAAGTCAGGAGAGGTGCTCCCAGTTTCTGCAGATCCATCATCTAGCTACCTATTGCAGACTGATTGTCCCAGATTCATGGCTGACCCCATTAATCCTGAAAGCAGCAGTTGTGAATTCTTTGGTTGTTAATTTCTACCTTATCAGTTTCTAATAATTTCTTCATTGCATCTGAAAGGATTTTTTTTTTTACGATAGTACTGCTACCATCAGTCAAAAGTATATGATAGTTCTGGGATTCCATTGAGTTATCAACTGCTTCTTTAAAATTCTTATATGGAAGCAGAAAATGCAATTGGCTTGACAGATGGTTCGGAGCTATTTAGCAAGAAGCAAACAATATTTTCTACTTTTGATATTTACAGGCTTCTTGAGATTGCCAGTTCAATGTTACTCCAAAGTTTACTTTGCTTGATGGGAATAACTTAATAATGTTTTGTTATGGTTATGGCTTCATTATGTTTGTTAACAAAGTTTTCTTGGTTAGTGTATCTTGCTAATTGACATAGAGCTGCTTGTTAACCTGTGCTGTGCGGGCTGCAGTTGCTACCAGACACGGTCAGCCTGTGCATGCTCGGCACCTCCCCTGCTGGCCACACCCAGCCCTTCACTAGGACTTATTTTTTGGGGGGTAGGTCTTATATTAGGTGCATGCTTGAAAATCAGGCTATGGCTTATTTTCAGGGTAGGTCTTATTTTTTGGGAAACATGGTACCTACCTACCAGCTACCTACTGTCCTATCGACTCCTATCTCAGCCAAGGAACTCTGAGAGGCTTACAATTCTAAATTATAACATGTTCTGCCCAGACCATGTTTAACATGGTCTCTGATTGGTACATTCCCCTAATCCTTTACCTCCCAGCCATGCATGCCAGAAAGTGCTCAGTTGTTTGCCATTCCATTAGTGGATCTTACAAGCCATGTACCTTCAATAAAAAGCCCTCTCAGAGACCCCATTCCCCCGCCCATTGAAATAGCCAGCATACACCTGTAGTAAAGCAATTATAATCTTTTTATCATTGATTAGTTATATGCATTTTTTAAAAAAAAATTAAATGCCACTTACAGAGTTACTGCACGAAATGCATACTATGTGCCCATATAGCAACTAGTTTTACAACAGAAATCCCTTTCTTAAATTTTTCCAGGTTTAATGCCTTAATTGTGAGGTTTTTGTTGTGGTAGAATTCCAGTAGCGTAATTGTTCCTTGCCATTATCTCTAGACTCCACTCCAGGTGCTCTATCTACCCAGCTTATCCTGCTGTTTCTTTTCATATGGAGGGACATACATTTGTAAACAAAAAGTAATAGATTATTGCCATTTACAATGTTTAGTTTCCAAGATCGTTCCTATGGATCACAAGAAAGAAAATCTGTACTGGAAGGTGGTGCTGTGATTTGCAGTATTATATGTCAAAGTCAGGACAGAAAGTCATCTGTGCACTAAAGGAGGTAGCCAAGGTAATGAGGATAAGGATGAGAGAATTTGATGGAAATAAGGCCCTGCTTGTGAAGTTTCTCTTCAGAATACACGTTTGTGCTCTAAGGAAGTGAATTCTTTGGTAGATTGTTCATCTCAAAAGGTAAATATTTACTTGCAAGCTGTGAACAAAGAAGATTGTTCTGTGGAGCAGCTGAAAATATGACATTTGAGACGGGGATAATAGGATGAATAAAAGCATGGCAAATGGGAATGAGAAGTAGCTTCACCTTGAATAGTTTAGATGACAATCAAAGCATCCTCTGTACTTTAATTCTTGTGAGAGTGATTAAAGAAACAGTCCAGCCTCTCGTCCTGACACTGTTATTCTTGTTCTGAGATATAATTGAGGCTGACACATATGAGAGACATTGGCAGAGTTAAAGTGGCTAAAATTGAAGGTATCCATGCGACTAGAATGAGATCTGTGTTCAGATTGGAAGAGAAAGTGTTAGATTTTAGCATCTCAAACAAAGAGACTTTTGCATTTTGGTTAACTGTTTTGCATCCTTCATCATCCAACAGCATGTGGTTATTTTGATTAAGCTAGGCAGGTCTTGAATTTTGTAATGGAAAAATTGTGACTATAATGAATTAAATAAATGGTTTTCCCCACTAAAATAATATGGACTAGTACCATGTTTCTCAGAAAATAAGACTGGGTCTTATTTTCTCCCCCCCCCCCCAAAAAAAATGTCTAGGCCCTTTTTTTGAGAGCTGGCTTAATTTTTCCCCTACCCATGCCAAGCCCTCACTCTCTGTATGGACCAGTTTGGTTTAGTGGTTAAGTCACCAGGGTAGAAGGTAGGAAACCATGAGTTCAAGTCTCACCTTAATTATGAAAGCCAACTGGATGATCTTGGGCCTGTCACTCTATCTCAGCCTAACCTACCTCACATAGTTGTTGTTGTGGGGAAAAAAGTAGGAGAAATGTGTTTTGGATATGTTTGCTGCCTTGAGTTACTTCTAAAGATAATAAAGGTGGAATGCAGATTTTTTTTTAAAATCCCTGTTTTTCTTCTACTTTAGATCTTCTTCATATACAATGGGAAACATAATAACTAGTATTACAGTAATTATTTATAAATTTGGCCTCTGTCTGCGGGGACGGGAGATTAGTTAAGCCAAGACAATGTTATTATCTAGCATTATGGATAGAGAAAAACAAAGTGAAAAGAAAGGGAGGTTGAAATCTTTATGCTGTGTATACTCAGAGCTACACATAGTATGCACAAACATGAAATGCATGGGTATGGAAGTTAGAAATAGGCATTTTCAGTTAATAGATAGAGACTGGATTCTTGTGCCTAGTTAGTATAAGACCAGTTCTGTGACTTTGATATTGAAGCATTTGCTGCATTATTTTAGGCTTGCAAATGCTTGACTTTTCTATGCCTACAGTCTCATCGCAAAGCTTTGGGGTATTTCTAGAGTGAGTTTGAGGTATGAGCTAAGTTTACAAATTTGGCTATGAAAGAGCAGGTGTTTTAACACCATCATCTACTAATTGATACAAAAAATAGTGTGCCGCTTCTTGATTTTTAATTTTTTTATTACTATTTTTTTTTTTTTGCCATCTGCATCCAGGCAAACAACAGCAGGAATCTTTCCTTTGGGAACTGCTGGGGTGGGGAGTGGTGGATATAAGTGACAATTTGTGTGCGTGTGTGCTCATTCTCTCTCCTTTTCTCTCTCTCTCTCTCACACACACACACAGTAAGATGCATTTGAATATACCAGCTGTCTAGTGTGTTACTATGTTGTACTGCTTCTTTTTTTAAGGATAAAGGAATACAGCTCTGGCAACACAGATTATTTTCAGTATTGCCAAAAATATACACAAAGAATATGGAGCCCATGTCTTTGAGTGCTAGTTATTCTTTTGCACAAGTATGTTGTTAGCCTTACTGTTTTTTGTATGCAGCATAGGAGATGGCCTTCTCTTTGGTGGCCCAGAGGACTTGGAGATCTGTCAGGCATGTTTTCTTCACAATCCCATTAGTTCTGCTGCCTTAACAGTAGCACGAGACTTCATGGTGTCTATCACCCCATGCCAGAGTTTTCGCAGAGCTTTTGACTGACTGACTGCATTCAGAAAGCGAATCTTGTGACCATCAAAATGATGACTTTGACCAAGAAGCAAAGAAGTTGGGATTTTTAATAGTATTTTCTATGCAGGAATTGTCTGTATCCAATACGTGGATAGCAAACAGAAATAATTGATATGGAATATTGCAGCTGATCTTGAAAAGCTATTTAGGTTCATTTATAACATGAGTATACCTTATCCTTCAGAGTAGAATGGAGATTGGAATAGTTGGGGAGGCTTTTTTCATTCGTAATTATGTTCAGATGATAATCATTGATCTCCAACAAATATTTTGTTTCCCATTCCTACAGCACTTTGTGCTATGTTTAAAAATATTAATAATGGTGATGGATAAATAAATGTTTCAGCCAAATAGCATTTTATAATATCTACTCATCATATATGGCTGATATGAACATCGTGCAGTATACGGGGAGCAAGGATGAGCAGTGTCTGATTTACAGTTAGTAGGTTTGCCTTTTCAGCTGCAGAGTTAATTTCATTGCTTGTTTGAGGGATAGAATGTGAATGCTTCCTCTTTGTTTGCTGTAGCATTTGACATCTTCATTCAGGATTCAGTTGATTGGTAGAAAACCCTTGAAAGTTTACATGTATTATTGAGATATTAGAAAATCAACTACTTCAAGTAAAACAAACGAAACAACACATATTAAATACCAGCATCCTCTTAAAGCAGGGGTGTCAAACTCAATGTCATTGAGGGCCACATCAGGGTTGTGTTTGACCTTGGGGGGAGGGGTGGGCATGGCCAGCTTGATGTCACTCCTGTCAGGGGCACCTGTGGTGCCCCAAGCACTCTGCCAGCGAAAAGGGGCTCCCGAGCTCCAATTTCGCTGGTGAAAGCACCGCGGACCGGTCCTTTGCTGTTTCCAGGGCCAGATCTGAGTACTCTGCAGGCCGGATGCGGCCCCTAGGCCTTAACTTTGACACCCCTGTCTTAAAGGAAAGAAAAAAAATGGAAAGACGACTAGGGGGAGGAGTAAAAAAAAAAGAAACATTCATTGTTGTTATGAAGATCACTAGCAGAAAGGTGGCACACCTCTTGGTAAAACACAAACACCTAATTGGAGATCCTGTATCCCGTGGCTCCTGCCTTGTTTGGTCCTTCTGAGCTTGTAAGAGGATTCTGCCTCCTGGGCTGTCAAAATCTTCTGTGTGTCTCTTTTTCTCTCAGTGAACAGTTATGGGGATGATGAAGATCTAACAACATCCTCAGACAGTGATGAAGAGGTGATTAAACAGTTTGAGATCTCAGTTTCTCGTTCGCAGAGCTTTCGATCAGGAGTTTCTGAAAAAGGAATCCAAGCAGGTTTGGAGCACAGGCCAAAATTTAACTGCTTGTTGTCAAATCATGAAGAATACAGTACTGAGGCTTCTGAAAGTGAAGGTATTTTATAACTCTTTCAAAAACAAAAACAAACCATAAATGGAAATTGCAGATAGACAAAAAATGCATCCAGTTTGGCTCAGTCAAGGGATGTACAAGTGGTCAAAACATGACTAGAATTTACTCCAGGGTTGAAGACCTATGGACATCTTCTCATAGCACCGCTTCTGCTAAGCCTCTCTTAAAATTAGTCTAAACTTAACAATAAAGATGACAAAAGCCGTAAAATGAAACGCTTATAATGTTAATCTAAAATCAACACATCATTTCAAAAATGAAATGGGCAAAAAAAAGAATAAAATATTTTTAGGAGTACTTGGGAAACACAAGCTTCTTAACTTCTCTCATAATTTCTACATCTAACACCTTAATAGGTTGATAAAATTCCGAGTCTTCGGAATGGGGCGGTATATAAATGTAAAAATAAATAAAAAAAATAAAAAATGAACCTTTGACTTGAGTAAACTGTAATAATGGTTGCTATAGCCATCACTCTGTTTTTTTAAGAAAGAACAATACCATTTTATGATAAGACATACAGATAGTCGTTGGCTTACAATCATTTGTTTAGTAGCTATTCAAAGTTACGACAACACTGAAAAAAGTGACTTATGACCATTTTTCACACTTAACAACCTTTGCAGCATTCCCTGTGGTAACATGACCAAAATTCAGACACTGGCATGTATTTATGAGGGTTGCAGTGTCCTGGGGTCATGTGATCAATTTTTGTGGCCTTCTGACAAGCAAAATCAACAGAGAAGCCAGACTCATTTAACAATCGTGTTACTAGCTTAACAGCTGTGATAAGAAAGATCCTAAAATGGAGGCAAAACCCACAAAACAACTTTCTTATTTCGCAACAGAAAATTTGGACTCAATTGTGATAATAAGTTGAGGATTATCTGTATTTATCAAGATGTCTTTGCTCATGACAACTCTGTGAGTGGCATGGGGTCCTAGGATATAACTTCAGAAAATGAGTCAAGGTGGTTTTTAACCAGGTTGCTCCGCCTAAATGACCAGTCTTTCTCAATTGCAACAACTTTTAAGATGGGTAGATTTCAACTCCCAGAATTCCCCAACCAGCATGCTGAGGTCGAGGTTGCTGAAGCTGACAAACATTGGTTTAGTTCAGACTTCTCCAATTAGCACCCTCCAGAGAGAGAATGTCAAGTTGGAAAAAAGCTGGAGTTGGTGCATTTTGGAATATATCCCACTGACTGTTTCTAGTATAGCTAGTTCAACTTTTGGAAATTCTTTATAAGGAATCCTGTAATAAACTTTTAAGTGAACTCCACAGCAGCATTTTCAGAAGAAACTGAATTATTTGTATTCTGAAATAGCCCCATTTGTTTCAGTAAGGCTCGGCTCCCAAGAGCAGGCATAGGATTACAGCCTTAGGCAGTCAGTAGATTGCCTTGAATTACATTCCTTAACCTTCAAATAGATTTTAACGCTTAACTGATACTCTGGCTGCAAGCCAAATTTGCAAAGCACTAAATATGTGTGCTGGGGGAGGCTGTGTGTGGGAAGTGTGTAAAATAATTTCTCACTAGAGAAGCATTTCTATTCTGAAAGCTTATGGCAATTTTATTTATTTATTTTAAATTTTAAAACCTGTCTTCCAGCCTACTGCTCTGGTGTGTGCCAAGTGTATATCAAACATGTACTGCTTATGTTAGAGCTACAAGCTGTGATGTACACCATGTTCCGTTCAACATCAGTGGTGCCCAGAGCCTTCATACTGGAATGAAAAACATCCTGTAACACTCTTGTAGGAAGGAAATCCCGTGGCCCTCCAAACAGACCAATTCTGGACAAACACATGTGCAAGATGCCAGTCGGTTCGCTTGCTTACCTGGGAATTGGTTGGAGTTGAAATCAAAGGATAAGCAGTGGTGACTTCAGGAAGACTTGAATGAGGAAGAAATGCTCTATAAATGTTCGGAAATCTCAGCCGCACCTCTGAACTTTATGAAACAATTTCTATTATTTCTGATTCTGCCAATTTTGATTCCATTTCCCTTTTATTTCTCTACTGGATATAAGGGTTGCAGTGTAGAAGGAATCATGTAGAGCGGGAGCTTAGCGTTCTAAAGGGCCTTGACTGTGGTGCTCCAGAAGTCCTTTAAAAGTTGTCCTTCCATTGTAACTTTTAATAAAAGAAGGGGGAAATCATTACACTAATACAGTTAATTAAACTTCTTAAACATTAGTTTGATTACAGTGGCAATGGGTGCCCAGTTGAAAGACCTGAAAAGCCACATTGGGAACAAATCATTGTGCAAAAGGTCTGCCCATGAGGCTGCTAAGAGTAAACTTCATAAAGCTTTCATTATAGAAGTTATTTAAGATGGTTCAGTTCCACCAAGCCTTTAATTGTAATTTGTTACTAGTGGTATCCAATCTGGAGAAATGTAGTTTATATTTCATTGTTTTAGATTTTTAGTGTTGTAACTTGCCCAGTGCCTTTGGAATGGAGAAAGCTATAACACCTGCAAATAAATTATTTGTAAACTTAAATTTAAATCTGCAGTTATCTATTTTGTAATTTATTTTAATTAAATCTACATGTGTTCTAGTCCTGCCAGCTTCTGTGGATTGATCCTGCATACTGGCTAAGCCTATGAAAGGCCAAGTCAAGCTCTCAGTTTGAAAAAAAATATGAATACCTTTGATATAGAAAATAGATTTTTATGGTGTTCCTCATAGGGTATAACTGGAGTGTATTCATGAAAAAAACTTCTTAAGTGTGGGACTAACTATGGTCATACCTTTAAATGATACCTTGTAATTTATAACTAATTATAACTAAATCTGGAATCCTCAGAACCTTTTTTGAACTGGAATAGTTTTATTTCATGCTAGTAACTCAGAATCTATGTAGTATAATTTCAGAGTCCTGAATTGGAGTGTGTATATCTAAATATATGTATATGTATATATTTTGAAATGAATTAGATTTAGATGGGTTCAGCCACCTGAGTTACCAGGACAACCTGTCTCTTCATGAAGATGACCTTCTATCCATCAGTTCCAGAGTGGTGGAGAGCAGGGGCTCTGGGCAGCCAAAAGACTCTGAGCTGGATGTTAGTGCAACACCCAGCCTCAGCCGACAAGAAACCGAAGGGAGTTTGGAAATGGAAACAGCTTTCAGCAACCAAGGATTTGAAGGGAATGATGAAACTGACAGCTCATCAGCTTGGAGTCCAGAGGTAAGAAAAGGTATTTTTATATAAGAGTGTGCGTGCTTCTCTGAAGTCTTGTTAGCAACGGCTGCCTTTGCATGTACTATGTTAAGACTACGTATTGAGTCACAAAGTTTGGCTATTTGTGTTTTACCATCTTTGGACTGTGGATATTCTCTGAGCCCATTTAGTAGGATGATTTTCATATGATCATGTCCATGGTAAAGTGGCAAATATAAAAGGTGCATATTTCAAAGCTCTTGGAGTTGTATGATCACCTCATTATCTAAATACATTGGTTTGTAGTCCAGTTGTAAAGTCAGGTAGGCAATATTTGGTGCTCAAATAGATGAATAACTTCACTGCTTGAGTATATCCGCACAAATAACTTAAATCAACTGTCATATCCCTTTCTCTAGACATTATTGCAAACTGTAGTTCCAAGTGCTATGCTACATACCTGTAGTGTGAGTTGTTAAAGATCATGACAAGTTGCAATCCCTTGGACTATGTACAAGGAAACATGAAACCTGCCCCTTCTCTACAATGACCCTACAAGAGTGATTGATATTATTCCCATTGTACAAATTGTAATTGGAAATGGAAAACTAAGATTTTATTTTAGGGAGTCTCCTTTTAGTTTCAAAAATCTATCTCTGTCCTACTGTGGTTTCTACTCCATTTATTGCTAACAGCAATTTTGCTTTGCTAGAATTTAAGAGATCAGGATGTTGTTGTAATTCCTATCAGGGGCACTGAGAGTTGAGTCCTACATAGTCACAGGGGTAATCCATGCAGGGAAGCTGCTAAATTACATTTGAACTTTCTCCCACCTCCAAACGATCCTTGTAGTGTATGATTTGTCTTCGTATGGTAGCCTCTGAGTGTTGAAGGGATGCCCACTTACAGATCTTGGAAGTTGCTTTCTACTGCCTCTGAAATATTTTTTAATGTAGGATAGGTTTTTAATTAGTCTTGTACCTTCTTTCTCTCCCCTGCATATTGCACAGGCATCTTGTTGTAAACAAGATTGTGGATAGCCATTCTGCCTGAATTGTTCAAGTAGGTACTTGTTCTCCAGTTGGTTTGCTTGCTGGGTACTATACTGTATTCTTACCCTGCCTTATAGTGTTTTGACGCAACTCTTTTTATGTGACAGTGGCAAACCCATTGTTTGTGACAGTTCATGCAAAAAACTTGAGCCAAAGTTGTGATTAGTAAGGCCCTTCCTATGTTTGGAGCATTGAACATAGCAAGTATGCTTTGCAGTCACTACATCCCTATCATATAGTTGCACGATCTCTGATGCTTTTGTTTTTAGATCTAGTTTTCTAGGACCTTGGATTACTCATCAGACAGCTGATTGGTTAGTCACCTCAAGTGGCTTGTGTGTCCACTCTGAATGCCACTTCCATAATCAAGCTGTTGATTTACAAAAAGACTTTACACAAGACTTTTTTTCTTTTATTAGCTCCTCTTTATCATTTCTTCTGAGCCTACAAGGAATTGATCACTTGGTCCTCACTGAGTTCTGCATTTTCTTCCTATTTTTAGAGAAAGTAACACCTGAGCTTTTATCTCAAGGGCTGAGCTGAAATGAAGGAGACTTTAGTCATTCATTTTGAGCCCCTTCCATATGATTCATACAAAGATACCTCCTGCTGCTCCTCTTCTTCCTCAGTCTTATCCTGCTCTTCATTTCTGTGTCTTCTGATCGTCTCCATTGGTTGTGGAATTAAGATGACACAGTTTCTCCCATCCCACTCCATGAATGTACATGTCCTTCTGTTAGGAATAGTAAGCTTTGGTGTTGGGCCTGTCCCAACTCGGTCAATGGAACAGAAGAGCCATTGACTGCATCATTAGTGAAAGGAGTAGCTTTACTAAAGACAAGTGGTTACAAGCCAAGTGAAAGCCAGATCCGAGGTTTGTACGTGAAATCTGCCTACTTACTTTCCTCTTTCCCAGACCCCCTCCCCGGTTATCTGTTTAGTGCCCAGTGGGATTCAAATAAAATGTTTAGGTAACAGTCCTGATTCTTGGTGGGCTCGGTGATGCTCCGTATTCCATTCCCGTGCTTGTGACCTTGGGATCATCCAGCCAATGTTTCTACCAGGCATTCAGTGTAGTTTCAATTTCTGGATATTTCCTCCCCGTAGCGGAGATGAGGTGGAGCAGGATGGCAGCGCTGACATTTGGACTTTTTTTTTTTAAAGATACTCTTTTTAAAAAATCCTCAAAGCAAAGTTTTCTGAGTAAGTCAGTACATATTAATTAATTACCCCTTATAATGCTATGCGAGTCCTCTCTTTGTGCAGTAGTTACATATTGGGATAGAAATTGGAAAGATCCGGGTCAAAATCCAGCCTTGGTCATGGAAACTCATTGAACAATTTTCAGCCAGTGCGTCTACCTCAGCCCAACCCACCTCACCAGGTTGTTATGGGTGAAAAAAATAGAGAAGGGGATGTTATATTGTACTTCTGGAGGAAAGGCAGTTTATAACTCTGGCAAACAAAATGAAGTAAACAATATTTTAAAAGTGCCAAGTTGTAATCTTTATTTTTGAGCAGCCAGTTTCCTCATTTGGACAGCACAAGCAATTGTGATTTTACAAGCTGGTATATTCTCCTTCTCACAGGAGACCTACAAAAAGAAGAAATAACAGGAGTAGGCAATACTAAACCTCCTCTCCTGTGCTCGTTCCAGTGTATGTTACACTGGAACCATTATATCTGAACTGGGCTGTACAAAGTAGGAAAGTTGCTTCAAAAACCTGCATTCTGCTCATTTCAGTCTTTCTGTGCTGGGTACTTCTCCTCCAGCTATATTGAGTAGCAGATGTAAAAGGCCGAATCTCATTTTCTAACTTTCTAAAAAGATTCCATCATCTCTGAACTCTGTTGAGACTTTTGCCTATTCAGAAATAGAAATCTCACTTTGGCAATGTAAGTTATAAACACCACGTTAGGGCTATTTCCATAATTACCTGTTTTGTCCAGCAGATGTTGCCTCCTCACCTCACCCCATCCTACCCATCCACTTTCACCTCTGCTTTTTTTCTTTCATCTCACATATTTGTATAAAACCCTTTCTGGGATGGGTAGTGTCTTTTTTAAAGACCTCATTCAGCAAAATCTAACTTTCATTCTATCTTTCCCTGAAGAAAGAGTATTGTTTTTGGAACTCTTCAGCATTTGGGAATTATTTTGGAATTCTTCTTCTTCTTCTTCTTCTTCTTCTTCTTCTTCTTCTTCTTCTTCTTCTTCTTCTTCTTCTTCTTCTTCT